>JARQOC010000002.1:257039680-257080233 GCA_033576535.1 Allobates femoralis | reverse complement strand
TTTCAGCACCCCACCATCCTTGTACACTAAGGTGTCCAAGAATTGCATTTCATCCAGCGAACAAGCCATAGTAAAGCCTAAGCCTTGATGGATGTTGTTCAGGAAGTCGAGAAAGCCGTTCACTTCCTCTCTGCTCCCATCCCACACGAAAAAGATGTCGTCGATGTAACGTCGCCAGCCTCTGACATGGCGCCAATAAATGGAACTGTACACATGTTCGCCCTCGAGGACAGCCATATAGATGTTAGCATAGGTGGGGGCCACATTTGACCCCATGGCTGTCCCCCGGCGCTGCAGATAGTAATCATCCCCAAAGAGAAAAAAATTTCTCCTGAGGATGAACTCCAACAGCATCAGGGCTAACAGTGCACAGCTTGGCGCCATGTCAGAGGCGGCGAGCGTCACCTCAACAGCATGTAGTCCTCTCCTATGTTCGATTGATGTGTACAGTGACACAACATCAAAGGAAACCAACCATGTTGTGTCACTGACTGAGATTTCTGACAAGGAACAGATAAAATCTCCAGTATCCCTTGTGTAGGAAGGTGCCGCAATGGCAAACCTGCGTAGCAAGTGATCCAGGAAGATTGAGATTTTGATGCATAAAGATCCCCTGCCCGAGACAATCGGGCGTCCAGGCGGATTTTTTAAATCTTTATGTATTTTTGGCAAAGCATACAGGGTAGGCACAACAGGACATTCTACAACCAGAAATTCAGAAAGTCCTTGATCTATGATACCATCATCAAGTGCACCACCAACCAAGGATTTCAACTCCAACTGGAATTTCTCTGTTGGATTACAGGATAACCTCTCATAGACTGAAGTATCGCTCAGTTGTCTCATAATCTCACCACGATACTGTACGGTGTCCATCACCACAATTGCACCGCCTACTACTATGGAAATTTTGCACTTCAGTAAGGAAGTGGAATAACTCTAGTGCCACCTTTAAGTAGCTCCTCAAAGTCATAATCGCTACATCGACGACATCTTTTTCGTGTGGGATGGGAGCAGAGAGGAACTGAACGGCTTTCTCGACTTCCTGAACAACATCCATCAAGGTTTAGGCTTTACTATGGCTTGTTCGCTGGATGAAATGCAATTCTTGGACACCTTAGTGTACAAGGATGGTGGGGTGCTGAAAACTGATCTTTACATCAAAAGCACTGATAGAAACAGCACATTGCATTTTTCGAGCGAACATCCCAGAAAAATGGTGGAATCACTACCTTGGAGTCAAATGTTAAGAGTACGTAGGATTGTTGCAGATGACACTAAGATTGATGGTCGATTACAAGACATGACCAAGAGATTCGTCAAACGAGGATACCCTGAAAGGGATCTGACACGGTTTAAAACAAAGGTGATGAGTTTGGAGCAAAAGGATTTGTTACATCCAAGGCCGAAAATGGCTCCTTTAAAGAGAATCCCTATTGTGACCACATATTTTAAGGCCAGTAGAAAAATCATGGACATTGTTAGGAGGCATTGGCCTTTACTTACAAAGGGACACGCCGAGGTTGAAGAGTTTAAACTATTCCCTTTGATTTCCTTCAGGAAGGGACATAGTTTAAAAGATGACTTAGTACATGCGGACATTGGTAGTACAAAAAAAGATATCCAGAGAACTTTTGCACCTCCCAGCCTTGGGAATTTCCCTTGCCTGGGGTGTGCGTGTTGTGGTAACCTTCTTAAGGGCCGGTACTTCAGTCACCCACGTTCAGGAAAGAAATATGAAATTAAAAGGAAATATACATGCACTAGCAATTTTGTTGTATATACGATCTGTTGCCCATGTGGTCTCCTCTATGTGGGGGAGACGACTATGGAAGTGAAGGCCCATATTGGGAAGCACAAAAGCATTATCCGAACGGGTTTGACTGATTTGCCGGTACCCAGACACTTTCTAGCAATGGGCCACACGGTTAACCAACTGAGATTTAGGGTTATAGACGATGTGCCCCCTTTGAGGAGAGGAGGTAACCGTGTGGCCCAATTAAAAATGAAGGAATTGAAATGGATATTTGAGTTAGACACTTTGTCCCCAAAAGGCATGAATATAGATTACTAGCTGTGAGCCCGATGCAAATGCATCGGGATTCTAGAACGTGCATTAATTTGATTATAGTAGTTATAGCTGTTAGCCTGATGCAAATGCATCGGGTATCTAAAATATGTTTATTGTTTTTTTTAAAGATTTTTAAATAATAATCGCATCATCAATAGCAATAATATAAGCCATAGCATTATTATTAGCAGTAATAGCAGTATTAATAGCATTATTAGCAGTATTATGAGCATTAATAAAAGTATTAATAGCATTAATAGCATTATTATTAGCATTAATAGCATTATTAATAGCATTATTAGCATTAATAGCATTAATAATGCCATTAATAGGATAAATATTAGCATTGATAGCATTAATAGCATAATTAATAGCATTAATAGCATTATTAATAGCATTAATAGCATTATTATTAGCATTAATAGGATAAATATTAGCATTAATAGCATTAATAGCATTATTATTAGCATTATTATTGGCATTATTAGCATTAATAATAGCATTAATAACATTATTAATAGCATTAATAGCATTATTATTAGCTTTAATAGCATTAATAGCATAATTAATAGCATTAATAGCATTAATAGCATTATTATTAGCATTAATAGAATTATTATTAGCATTAATAGCATTAATAGGATAAATATTAGCATTAATAGCATTAATAGCATAATTAATAGCATTAATAGCATTATTAATAGCATTAATAGCATTATTATTAGCATTAATAGCATTAATAATAGCATTATTAGTATTAATAATAGCATTAATAACAGTATTAATAGCATTAATAGCATTATTAATAGCATTAATAGCATTATTATTAGCATTAATAGGATTAATAATAGCATTATTAGCATTAATAATAGCATTAATAACAATATTAATAGCATTAATAGCATTATTATTAGCATTAATAGCATTAATAGCATTATTATTAGCATTAATAGCATTAATAATACCATTAATAGGATAAATATTAGCATTAATAGCATTAATAGCATAAATAAGAGCATTAATAGCATTATTAATAGCATTAATAGCATTATTATTAGTATAAATAGCATTATTAGCATTAATAATAGCATTAATAACATTATTAATAGCATTAATAGCATTATTATTAAAATTAATAGAATTAATAATAGCATTATTAGCATAAATAATAGCATTAATAACATTATTAATAGCATTAATAGCATTATTATTAGCATTAATAGCATTAATAGTATTATTAATAGCATGAATAGCATTATTAATACCATTAATAGGATTATTATTAGCATTAATAGCATTAATAATAGCATTATTAGCATTAATAATAGCATTAATAACATTATTAATAGCATTAATAGCATTATTATTAGCATTAATAGAATTAATAATAGCATTATTAGCATTAATAATAGCATTAATAACATTATTAATAGCATTAATAGCATTATTATTAGCATTAATAGCATTATTATTAGCATTAACAGCATTAATAATACCATTAATAGGATAAATATTAGCATTAATAGCATTAATAGCATAAATAATAGGATTAATAGCATTATTAATAGCATTAATAGCATTATTAATAGCATTAATAGCATTATTATTAGCATAAATAGCATTAATAATAGGATTATTAGCATTAATAATAGCATTAATAACATTATTAATAGCATTAATAGCATTATTATTAGCATTAATAGAATTAATAATAGCATTATTAGCATTAATAATAGCATTAATAACATTATTAATAGCATTAATAGCATTATTATTAGCATTAATAGCATTATTATTAGCATTAATAGCATTAATAATACCATCAATAGGATAAATATTAGCATTAATAGCATTAATAGCATAAATAATAGGATTAATAGCATTATTAATAGCATTAATAGCATTATTAATAGCATTAATAGCATTATTATTAGCATAAATAGCATTAATAATAGCATTATTAGCATTAATAATAGCATTAATAACATTATTAATAGCATTAATAGCATTATTATTAGCATTAATAGCATTAATAGCATTATTATTAGCATTAATAGCATTAATAATACCATTAATAGGATAAATATTGACATTAATAGCATTAATAATAGCATTATTAGCATTAATAATAGCATTAATAACATTATTAATAGCATTAATAGCATTATTATTAGCATTAATAGAATTAATAATAGCATTATTAGCATTAATAATAGCATTAATAACATTATTAATAGCATTAATAGCATTATTATTAGCATTAATAGCATTAATAATAGCATTATTAGCATTATTAATAGCATTAATAACATTATTAATAGCATTAATAGCATTATTATTAGCATAAATAGCATTAATAATAGGATTATTAGCATTATTAATAGTATTAATAACATTATTAATAGCATTAATAGCATTATTATTAAAATTAATAGAATTAATAATAGCATTATTAGCATTAATAATAGCATTAATAACATTATTAATAGCATTAATAGCATTATTATTAGCATTAATAGCATTAATAGTATTATTAATAGCATGAATAGCATTATTAATAGCATTAATAGGATTATTATTAGCATTAATAGCATTAATAATAGCATTATTAGCATTATTAATAGCATTAATAACATTATTAATAGCATTAATAGCATTATTATGAGCATTAATAGCATTAATAATAGCATTATTAGCATTATTAATAGCATTAATAACATTATTAATAGCATTAATATCATTATTATTAGCATAAATAGCATTAATAATAGGATTATTAGCATTAATAATAGCATTAATAACATTATTAATAGCATTAATAGCATTATTATTAGCATTAATAGAATTAATAATAGCATTATTAGCATTAATAATAGCATTAATAACATAATTATTAGCATTAATAGCATTATTATTAGCAGTAATATTATTATTAGCATTTTTTTTTAAATTATTATTTATTATTTGTTATTTATTTTTTAATTATGTTTTATTTATTTTTTTATAATTTTTTAATTATTTTTTAATTATTTTTTTATTATTAAATTTATTATTTAGGCTGAGAGGCAGTTGTCATTCAGGTGCGCTAAAGGGCTGATCTTATTAGCATATATTTTATTTTTTTATTATTATTTTTATTGAATTTTTTATTATTTTTAATTAATTTTTTTATTATTTTTTAATTCTTTTTTAATTATTTTTTTTATTATTTAATTTATTATTTAGGCTGAGAGGCAGTTCTCATTCAGGTCCGCAAAGGGCTGATCTTATTAGCATATATTTTATTTTTATATTATTATTTTTATTGAATTTTTTATTATTTTTAATTATTTTTTTTTATTATTTTTTAATTCTTTTTTAATTATTTTTTTTATTATTTAATTTATTATTTAGGCTGAGACACAGTTCTCATTCAGGTCCGCAAAGGGCTGATCTTATTAGCATATATTTTATTTTTTTATTATTATTTTTATTGAATTTTTTATTATTTTTAATTATTTTTTTTTATTATTTTTTAATTCTTTTTTAATTATTTTTTTTATTATTTAATGTATTATTTAGGCTGAGAGGCAGTTCTCATTCAGGTCCGCAAAGGGCTGATCTTATTAGCATATATTTTATTTTTTTATTATTATTTTTATTGAATTTTTTATTATTTTTAATTATTTTTTTTTATTATTTTTTAATTCTTTTTTAATTATTTTTTTTATTATTTAATTTATTATTTAGGCTGAGACGCAGTTCTCATTCAGGTCCGCAAAGGGCTGATCTTATTAGCATATATTTTATTTTTTTATTATTATTTTTATTGAATTTTTTATTATTTTTAATTATTTTTTTTTATTATTTTTTAATTCTTTTTTAATTATTTTTTTTATTATTTAATTTATTATTTAGGCTGAGAGGCAGTTCTCATTCAGGTCCGCAAAGGGCTGATCTTATTAGCATATATTTTATTTTTTATTTATTATTTTTATTGAATTTTTTATTATTTTTAATTAATTTTTTTTATTATTTTTTAATTCTTTTTTAATTATTTTTTTTATTATTTAATTTATTATTTAGGCTGAGACGCAGTTCTCATTGAGGTCCGCAAAGGGCTGATCTTATTAGCATATATTTTATTTTTTTATTATTATTTTTATTGAATTGTTTATTATTTTTAATTAATATTTTTATTATTTTTTAATTCTTTTTTAATTATTTTTTTTATTATTTAATTTATTTATTTTTTTAAGTTTGACTGAGACGCAGTTCTCATTCAGGTCCGCCTTTTTTTTGCCCATTGACATACATTACCGGTGTGTCAGCGATTTTATGGCCGCCCACCTGGTTCTATTTGTCGGCCCTAAAATCGCGGACACACCGCTAATGCATCTCTATGGGCAATCAGCCCGATTTCGGATTGAACGGCAACCAATCAGAAGTCGAGCTGACTGCCCATAGAGATGCATTAGCGGTGTGTCCGCGATTTTAGGGCCGACAAATAGAACCAGGGGGCGGCCATAAAATCGCCGACACACCGGTAATGTATGTCAATGGGGAAAAAAGGCGGACCTGAATGAAAACTGAATGAGGAGCTCTTCTGATTGGCTGAGGGCATTATCCAGCGACCAATCAGAAGACGGCGTGAGATTTCATTGAGGTAGAATGGGGGATTTTTCCTCCATTCTATCTTAATGAGAAGGAAGAGGACGTCGGAGGTGGAATTTTCGGAAAAGAAGACAGAAGATCCCCGGGGCCGGACGAAGAGGCGGAGATGGCGGAAAGAAGAGAGAAGACCCCCGGGGCCGGAGGAAGAGGACGCCTGGCCGGACGGAGGATCGGACGGACGATCGGACGGACGATCAGATGACTTGAAGGCATGTAAGTGATGGACGGGGGCTTCGGGTGTAGGGCCTTAGGTGAGAGCGGCGTTAGGTTAGGGGACGGCGGGGGGTTAGGGTGTAGGGCTTTAGCGACAGGGGCAGGGGACAGCGGCGGGAGCTTAGGGGGTATCGGCGGGGGCCTAGGGGGTAGGAGCTTAGGTAGGGGCGGCGATGGCTTAGGGGGTAGACGGCGGGGCTTAGGGGGTATCGGCGGCGGCTTTGGATGGTGCGAGTCGGGGGTTAGGTAGTCGGGGCTTAGGGGGTATCGGCGGCGGGTTTGGATGGTGCGAGTCGGGGGTTAGGTGGTCGGGGCTGCTGCGGGGTTTAGGGGGTTAGGGGCGGCGGTGCCTTAGGGGGTAGGCGGCATGGCTTAGGGGGTATCGTCGGGGGTCTAGGGGGTAGGGGGTTAGGGGCGGCGGTGCCTTAGGGGGTAGGCGGCATGGCTTAGGGGGTATCGGCGGGGGCCTAGAGGGTAGGGGCGGCGATGGCTTAGGGGGTAGACGGCGGGGCTTAGGGGGTATCGGGGGCGGGTTTGGATGCTGCGGGTCGGGGGTTAGGTGGTCGGGGCTGCTGCGGTGCTTAGGGGGTAGGGGCTTAGGTAGGGGCGGCGATGGCTTAGGGGGTAGACGGCGGGGCTTAGGGGGTATCGGCGGCGGCTTTGGATGGTGCGGGTCGGGGGTTAGGTGGTCGAGGCTGCTGCGGGGCTTAGGGGGTAGGGTGCTTAGGGGGTAGGGGCTTAGGTAGGGGCGGCGATGGCTTAGGAGGTAGACGGCGGGGCTTAGGGGGTATCGGCGGCGGCTTTGGATGGTGCGGGTCGGGGGTTAGGTGGTCGGGGCTGCTGCGGGGCTTAGGGGGTAGGGGGTTAGGGGCGGCGGTGCCTTAGGGGGTAGGCTTAGAGCGGCAGGGGGCTGTAGTGTACAGCGCGATGGTATACTACAGTCCCATGGCGCTTATGGGCATGGGACTGTAGTATACTATAGCGGTGTACAGTACAGCAGCGCGTAGTGGCTTAGAGCGGCAGGGGGCTGTAGTGTACAGCGCGATGGTATACTACAGTCCCATGGCGCTTATGGGCATGGGACTGTAGTATACTATAGCGGTGTACACTACAGGAGTATGGGCTTCGGTGGCTTGGTTAGCGGTGTAGCGAGTCGCGGCAGGGGTCTGTAGTGTACAGCGCGATGGTATACTACAGTCCCATGGCGCTTATGGGCATGGGACTGTAGTATACTATAGCGGTGTACAGTACAGCAGCGCGTAGTGGCTTAGAGCGGCAGGGGGCTGGTAGTGTACAGCGCGATGGTATACTACAGTCCCATGGCGCTTATGGGCATGGGACTGTAGTATACTATAGCGGTGTACACTACAGGAGTATGGGCTTCGGTGGCTTGGTTAGCGGTGTAGCGAGTCGCGGCAGGGGTCTGTAGTGTACAGCGCGATGGTATACTACAGTCCCATGGCGCTTATGGGCATGGGACTGTAGTATAGTATAGCGGTGTACACTACAGGAGTATGGGCTTCGGTGGCTTGGTTAGCGGTGTAGCGACTCGCAATGCCCGCTTCGCGGGCATTGCTTCGCTAGGCTGCAACGACTCGCAATGCCCGCTTTGCGGGCATTGCTTCGTGAGTCGCCTTGGCCGCTACGCGGCCACGGGGAGAGTCCAGGAGAAGCAGCTCGGACTCGCTAACCAAGCGACCGGAAGCAGCGCCGCTCCGACGGAAGTCGCTACGGCAATTATATAATAGATGATCAGAGGGGTTGTTTACTTGGTTCTTGTTGATTGTTCTCCGCCTGTATCATCATGTGTTTATTGTTTTTATTTGTTTTTAACATCACTTTTGATTCAATCTAGATGGAAGACTAACATTCTCTTTGGGATGACAATAATCTGTACAAAACTACAATAGTTTGGAAAGGGATTCTATACACGGGTAATATGTGATAATGTATATTGATAAGGGTGATCGTAGTAATATAAAAACAAAAGGTTGCCTTAGAATCCTGTCTATACAAGGGGTGGCAATTATGTTCTCCTGGTATATAGATATAGCTTTGCTTTTGAGGTAATTCATTTGGGTATGTTATATATGTGAGTATCTACATACAGCAGTAATTTTATTTTAAGTAACCATTTGTGCGTCTGTATAAAGGCAACTGGGATGTGTCTTTAATTGGGAGATATTATATTTTCCTGTATACATTAAATGGTACATCCCCTTGTAAATGTCTATGAGCTTTGTGGTTCCATTTAAATTATTGTGTTTCCCCTTTGAATGATCTTTGTATCCCCGTGATGATGGGTCAGATTATATTGCATCACAGTGAGCATGACACTCTGTGCCTTTCTACAGATGCACTAATTTAATGTGGTACTGCTTCTCTGAATGGCTGTAAAGATAATGGGATCCCTCTTTGGGTGTCTATTGTATAGCTTAATAGTTTAATGCACCTATCTTTATAGTCTACTCATAAACAGATTGTTTGTATAAGGAATTATTCATTGAATGTTCTATTCATCCATAGTTCCCGTGTGAATGCCTGTTATATAGCAAAGTATTGTGAGTTACCGGTTGTTATACACCCGTGTATGGTGATACCTTTTGTATAAAATAGATTATGTGTAAATACTTGATACCGCTCGTAAATGCATATATAATGTTTGCGCCGTCATTTGTATCCTGGGGCCGATATCCGGAAACACGTCAGGAGCTGTCTTCATGGCCCGATCTGAGTGACGGGAGAATCGCCCTATGTCGGACGGACGCCGGCGCGTGCGCAATTGCAACCCGGAACTATGCGATTCCGATTGGCGGACAAACATTGTGACGGAGAGTCACCATGACGATTGGCGATGCTTGCGTTTGATTGGCGGAACACGCTATCACCGGCTATCGCTATTATTGGACTTGTTTATGGGACGATGTACAATCTATGCGAGCGGTTATGTTCTATCATATGCCCCCAGGATGATATGGTATGTGTAGTCGATCTCTGTCTAGTTGTTAGGTGATTTTTAACCTTGTTTACTGTTCACCCCTACTTGATTGGTTTTCCATATGTGGGGGTGGAGTTTTACATTATAAAACACATGATGCATTGGTGTGTTGTATGCACTTGAAAAAGGTTGTGTAACCGAAACGTTGTGCTGTGGTGGATAGAATAAAGTTTGAAGATTGAAGCTACCAGCTTGTGAGGCGCTGTTCCTTTCTCTATTCTGAGTATTGTCAGCTGTCATCAATCCCTGGATTAGTAATGTTGAGGCATCTATGATACCTTCACATTACCAATCCAATGAGTAAACAGTTAAAACAGACACAGATTAAAATCCTTTATTAGAAATAATACACAAGTAGAAAATTCCATAATTATAAATAAAGCACACAAACAACCTGCTGTTATCCATTTATTAAACCCAAACATACCCTCTGATGACAATACACAGCTATGTCCAGGCACGGCTATATGAAGTGAGCAGAGACCATTTCAGCATCCGCACACCACAGCAGCTCGCTCTCACTGTCATCCAGCTGTGAGCTGTGATGTGTGACACTTCCTCTGCGGTCACATCTGAGTTACTATGGTTCAATGTGATGCTGGACTCACACTGAGCAAAAGACATGTGATGCTCAAGTCTCACATTTATCACCTTGCACGACTGCAAGCTCCTGTTATAGCGATGTAGCCATGCCGAGTGTGCTTTATTGGATATCATGCTGTGTTGATTACTTTCAGAGCTAGGTATGTTTGGGCTTAATAAACAGGTGAAAGTTGTCTTCGTGTCTTATTTGTAAAAAAGGATTTTTCTGTGTCTGTGTTTTAAGTATTTTCTCACTGGATTGGTAATGTGGGGTATCATAGATGACTCAACATTAACAATCCAGTGGTTGACAATAATCATCTGTCATTAACATCTTCTATTATCCTGTTTCCGCCACACCAGGGCAGCAGGGTGAGCCGTGATGAAGCACTAGGATATGGGCCTCTAACGAATGTGTTATATTCTAGAGCATTTGCGGCCTGCAATTCTTGCAATGTGGGGCGGCAATAACTATGTGCCTTCCCAGGGTAAGAATACCAACCCTAAACGCGCACTTTATCTTAGCTGGCATCAAAATTGGGAGAGGCCATGCCAATTTTTTTCAATTATTTATTTATTTTTACAGTAGTCTGACGTCAGTTTGGTTGCCATGATGGCAACCAATCCCAGACACCAGTAGAGTGTGAGTGGTGCTAAGTCTGACTTTAACCATTAAAGGCTGAGGGAAACAGTCAATATATTTGAGGTTTGTGAGTGGTTCTGGAAGCAGGATGACAGTGGTGCTGAAGCTTGGCATGTAATATTGTAGGAAGCTAATGGCTGTGCCAAGACAGCGGAACTCCACTGTAAAATGGATTGAGGCTATGTTTGGGCTCTTGCTGTAATACAGGGAAGCATGTGTGAGCGCCTGGTGTAATAGATAGACTTTGTGTGGGCTCCTGTTCTAATACAGGAGGCTATCTGTGAGCTCTTGGTGTACTTTCATAAGGCTATATGTGGCCTCATGCTGTATAATGGGGGCTGTGTGCAGCCTCCTGCTGTTTACTGGGGGCTGTGTGTGACCTCCTGCTATATACTGGAGGCTATGTGTGATCTCCTGCTTTACACTGGGGGCTAGGTGGCTACGCGTGCCACTATTACTGTACTGTTCTTTTGCCTCTATGGATTTCTCCCTTTGTGTAAATCATGTAATCTATCATGTGATCTATCAAAAGTTGATCATTTAATATGTCATATAATTGTTTGGGTTGGGAGGGTCCTCGCGTTCTAAATGTGGCGCACCTGCATTCTGGTCGCCACAGAGGGGTACTTCACCCAATCCATGGGTGTGGTATTCCTGTCTACAGTAAACGGTTAAGTCCAGACACCCACAAACACACCCAAAACACCGGTTTGAGGGACAGCGGGGGAACCCAATAGAGAGAGGGCCCAGGTAGTCAGTGGGACAGCAGGGAGAGAAAGGTGGAGGGTTTGAAATTAGTAAGGAAGCTGTCAGGAAATAAAAAAGGAACAAGAACAGGAAGTGGTCAGCAGGAGCTGGCTGATGGATAATACCCTGGGTGGCACTCTACGTATTGCAGCCCCGAGCCAAAGTGAGAAGCGGGGGGGTGGCGGGTGCTAGCAGTGTGAGCCGAGTGAGTGCGGGGTCGGTTTATGCGGCCTTCTTCACTCACGGTTCTCCCCCTCGCTGTCAGCCGCGACCCGCTGCCTTCTTTTACTGTCATTGCGACAGCTATCACTGCTGTGGGCGGCCCAAAACAGGGACGATACCACCGGCCTGGGGGGCAAATGCCCCCCTGCCACCTGGGCCAGTTCGCCCCTGGTGGTCAGGCAGTTAGGAGAGAAAATTGGCGGAGTAAGTAGGAGAGGAAGGACCCGGAGGACTTGAGCGGAGATGAGGCTTGTCCTGGGTCCCGGGACAACAGACTGCAGAGAGACGGAAGGAGCCCTAGGGACACGGGCACAGAGCGATCCACCCGCGTGCCCGAATCTGAGGTAGAGCGGAAGACTAGGGTGAGCAGCAGTGACACGGCCCTGAAGGTGGCGAGGAGACTCCAAGCTCCAACCACAGAACCAGAGGCCACGAGATCTAGAGGAGCTGTGGCCAACTCCCGACACATCCGCCGAGAAGATAGCCATACTGAGGTCAGAGGACACAGACGATCGCCCGACAGGACCTGTGGCTGCTGGATTGATGTACTGTGTGCGGAGGCAGTAGTTAGGCGAGCAGGCAGCGCTGAGGAAGAGCATCTCGAGAAGGGAGGAATACAAAAGGGGTGTACTGGACAAGCCATCCTGGTTGCTAAGGACAATCCAGTCTGCAATTGAACCTGAACTGTAACCTGTGACGCAAGCAGAGTAAGCTAAGTAAACCGGGATTGAAACTCAGAACTGTGTGTGAGATTGTTCATTTCCCACCTGAGAAGCAGTAGACTGATAAGCCGTGCTGGCCGCATGTCGCTACGATCCTTCCCCTGCAGCCAGATCAGCCCCGCTGGACCTCCATCACCCAAAACCTCTACACCGGATGCCCTGGGGACCCGCTCCACCTGTGGGGAGTGACACCATCGCATCATCCCCAGAGGTCCCTCACACATAGCGGGAAATGGGTGCGCACGGCCAAATACGCGGTGTATGCACTAGGCTTGCGCTCTCCCGCCACAATACACAGTGGCGGGGAACGCAAGTGTGAAGCTACCCTAAAAGAGGCGATAAGTGTGACATGTTCAAACAATCTCTCATAGAGAGCACAGAATAATACAGAAATATTATCCTTTAATTGCAGTTGATGCTTCGTAAAATAGCAAGCTGTCTAAGCAACAGGGTGGCTTCTGCCCAATATACTAGACTTGGCAAACCTCATGTTTCAGTACTGCTGTTATGGTTTTGTTTAGAATGGTGCTTAGTTTTTTTCTGCTATTTGAATAAAGGGTACAATTCCACATCTTGTGTGCATTACATATGGTTACCATGCACCACCAATAGGCTAGGGTCGCATTACCGTTATCGTTAGCACCTTTTAACTGTGCTGCGCTAAAGACTTCGGCCCCTTTCACATGTAAGTATTGGCTGTGTTTTGCCTCATTTGCGTTTCTATGCGTTTTTTCCGTTAAAAACACATCCAAATGCATGCGCTTTTGCCCCCATTGAATTTAATGGAAAGCGATTTGAAAATGCATGCAAAAACGCATGTGCGTTCTCAAAAACACAATACGCATGCGTTTTTGCAAATGCAGTCCTAGACGCAGCAGCCCACAATTTTGGCTGTGTTTTTTGAAAACTCACGTGCGTTTTTGCATGTGTTTTAAATGCGTTTTCTATTAAATTCAATGGGGCAAAAATGCATGCGTTTGGATGCGTTATTAGTGGTAAAAAACGCATAGAAACGCAATTTAGGCAAAACGCAGCCAATGCTTAGATGTGAAAGGGGCCTAAGTCTTTAGCGTAGCACAGTTAAAAGGTGCTATTAACTGGTTACACAGTGAGTATCACGCAGCAGGGAACCTCACCATGTGACCTGAGATAACCTCAGTGTCAACAGCTGTCTCGTGAGAGCCATGATATCACGCAAGATGTAGCTGGTATATCATGACAGTATTGTGAGACGGCGTGTGTGAGGAGCAGTGACGTCAGTGCGTGCAGCACAGTTCAAACTTGGTGGATATCCCTTGTGTTATCACTCGAGCCTCAACTGCAGTAATGTTTGTCACGGCACCACTTGTCACACTCTCACCAGTGCTTGTGTGCCTGCTCTCACAGCATATGGGGGATGCTTTCTGTGAACGTGACCCCCCATATGCTTGGAAGTTCCTGTGCCCACGGTGCATTGTTGATGCATTTAATTAAGCAGATTTTTAGAATCTGCATCAAAATCTGCATGTGTATCGTGAAGGCAGCAAAGTTTATGAGAGTTCAGAATTGCTGTGTTTTTTCTTTTTTTCTTGCAGATTTGGTACAGGAAAAAAGAAATTGCGCCACATTGCAAGGGAAGAAAAAGAAAAATTGGCTCAGCACTTCTGACCTGTCAGAAGTGCTAGCCTCAGGATAGACATACAGATTTTGATTCAGATTGTCAAAATCTGTGTAAAAAAAAGCATCAAACAATGCACCGTGGGCACAGGGCCTAAGGAGGTCCAGGGAGAGCCGCAGTTGTGGTGAAAGGGCTCAAGGATTCCTCTTCTCCCCTGGCTACTTCCACAGAGACTTCAGAGACAAATGATCCCCCACACTCGGACACTCATGGAGTTCTTTACATTTCCATTTATTGATTCTGGTCTCTTGCCCTGCATATTTCAAGAGGAACATGAGGAAATCATGCTCAAATATTTCAGTGGCCATGGTCAGAAAAAGACAACGGTGGGGAACAACAATTAGGCTATGGTCAGATTAACGTTAAAGGGGTGTTGCATTAAAAACATAGGTTTTGCAGCCTAAACGCAGTGCTACTGCCATGGTAGCGCCGCGTTAACGCTGCCAATACTTACCTATGGTGACGCGGCTCAAATGCCGGCATCTGAGTGAAATCTGTTGAAAGCATCTTTTCTGGCATTAGGAAAAAGCGCAAGATTTCACTCAGAAGCCGGCGTTTGAGCCATGCTATATGGCCGCATCACCATAGGTAAGCATTGGCAGTGTTATGCAAGGCGCTCCCAAGGCAGTAGTACTGCGTTTAGGCTGCCAAAACCTATGTTTTTACTGCAGCCCCCCTAGCACAGCCAATAACATTAATCTGACTCTAGCCTAACTGTCTCAAGAGGTAGTTGATAATGGGACACAATTCCCAGTAAGGCTGGGTTCACATTTGCGTTCAGCACTGCAGCGTATGCAGCGCATATGCATACGCAGTGCTAAACGCAAACATTTTCATGTGAACGCAGCGGAGATTGTCCGTATGCGTTCAAATGAAAATGTGATGTGAGCCGCCCTGCCATCCAATCAGCAGCGGCGGCCGGGAGGCGGAGATCAGCAGCAGAGATCCAGGCAGCCGCCGCTGATCTCTTCCTCCTGGTCGCTGCCATTCCCATGTTAAACATAGGAGCGCATCGCATAGTGCCTGCGTTTTGCTGCGCTAGATACGCTGCGCTTCATGCACAAATGTGAAGCCAGCCTAAGTGATGTTGTTAAGTCAATAAATCAGGAAGACCAGAGTGCAGAAGTAACAGTAAAATTCCCTGAAAGGATAAAAAAGAAAGAACAGTACTGTGCTAATCTAAGTGTAAAATATCGGAAAGAAATAAACAAATATAATGTACTTACCAGATGGTGGTGTAAACATAACATGTAAAGCACTCAAAGTCAGGGGATAATGGTTCCGTGCATCAGCGCTGGATGGCTGTGTCCCAATGAATGCGGTGTTCGGCAATCGGGAAAATCCGTCTTCCTGCCTCCATACTAGGTGACTGGGCCCAGGTGAGTGTACTGACGAATGCAACCACAGAGTCTTGTTTTAATGCTTCAGCATCAGTGCCAGGGTAAATGAACTCCAAGCTGTGTGGAGGAAACAGTGTCTGCAAGGTATGGATGAGGAGAGAATTAGTCTTCACTAAAGATACTGGTAAGACTGGCTGGAGGACTGGTATGCCACTCACTAGGAT
The DNA here is from genome assembly GCA_033576535.1 of Allobates femoralis. Lineage (NCBI taxonomy): Eukaryota > Metazoa > Chordata > Amphibia > Anura > Aromobatidae > Allobates > Allobates femoralis. The sequence goes on along the minus strand of JARQOC010000002.1, from coordinate 257,064,161 downwards.
GTCCTCAGATGGGATCCTCCATCAGACCCATATTGGGAGAAGATGATAATGAAAAGTCCTAAAAAAAATAGACTGTTCCCAATAGAAAAGAAAACTTTCCAGTGTAAAACAGAAATATTTATTACGATACTAAAAAGACAGTATTACGCTTTGGCTTTTAAAAAGAAAAGCCTTCATCAGGTGTTAAACATATATGAAATACACATATGTAGGAGAGTACATATACATAGCCGCAGCAGGGATGAGAGCAGAAGACAGAGGAACACATGGAGATTTGGAGCAGTGCAGGGACGCCGATATTACAATATCAACAGGGTCATCCTGCGGCCATAACTCCAAATTTTTAGAGGGTCATCAGGATTCTCTTGCTCCAAATTTTAAGACGTTAAACCGGCGGCTTCACTCCAAATTTTTAGAGAGTCATCAGGCGGCCCTCACTTCAAATTTTAAGAGGGTGAACAGGTGGCCATTGCTCCAAATTTTTAGAGGGTCATCATGCAACCCCCGCTTTTATTTTTCCATGGGTGGGTATGATGTTCCCCTTCATTCTATTCTCTTTCAAGTATAGATCTATACCCCTCAAGGGTAATGTATTCTATCCCTTGCATTTAGTGCATAGGCTTTACCAGTCTAGGAGTTCCATACATTAAAATAAGTAAAAAAATGTTTTCTAAGGCCCTCCTCTAAGGGTCTTCCAATGTGTATTACAGTTCCTCCTTCTAATATTTGGCAGCTACTCAACAATTTTAACAGAATGTGTATGAGGCCCTCCTGTATGTCTAACACAGGGTGTATCAGAGTCCCTCTTTCTTCTAATTTTGGCACTTCTTTCATTGTCCTCATGGGCTTTGTGAGTTTGAGTCCCTTCTTCATAAATTAAACAGAATGTGTGTGACAATGTCACACACACCACATGTAACGATAAAGTAGTAAAATGTAAAAATTTATTTTATTGGTGTGTGTACTGTTTATATCCTCCTCTACTATGTCATCTACTATAGTCATAGTCGGTGGGGAAATATGGTGATGTATCAATTTATAATCATCAGTTATATTTAGATTGGTGGAACCTGTAAAAACATTAACTGTCCAATTGGTAATCTGAATAATTATTATTTTTCACACATAGAGTCATCTCTAAATATTCATATAAATATTAACACCATGACACTTTATATGAAACCCCGCAAATGTTTTTCATGTTTTTTTTCTTTAGTTCTAAATGCTGTGCCGCAGGACCGCTTCTGCGATGTACATGCTACTGGCTATCTGTCTTTCTGTTGTGGCTCTATGTCTCGCCCCACCGCCGCCTGAAACTAGAAAACATAGCTCCGAACGGTTTCAACCTATTGAGAGTATCTCCTATGAAAACTTTGATATGGATAATTATGATTCCGGTCTTGATAACTATGGAGAGTCTATTGATCTGAACAATTATGAAGATGTATACTATTCCGAACCGGAGCCCGAGGTAAGAATCCAAGTCTTTGTGTAAATGGCGTTCACAAGTTTTACTACTACTATGGAAATTTTGCACTTCAGTAAGGAAGTGGAATAACTCCAGTGCCACCTTTAAGTAGCTCCTCAAAGTCATAATCGCTTGCCAACAAGCGATAATGACTTTGAGGAGCTACTTAAAGGTGGCACTGGAGTTATTCCACTTCCTTACTGAAGTGCAAATTTGCATATTTCCTAGAGGAGGGATGTGGCTACAATCTCCTCACCTACTTAACTGTTTTCTTATGGTTGCAGGAAAACTTCTCTCCATAAGGTAGATAGCAAGTTCCCAGACCTACTACTATGGAAGGAATTTTAGGTAGTGAACTGTGAAACGAATGGATAGTAGTAAAAAAAAACAGGAAGAAGTGTATGAACTGCACCCATGATTAATTGTGATAGCTAAAATGTAGTTCAAGATAGATAGATGTATAGCAGATAGGCTGACAACTAGAGATGGATCATTAAATGGAAAATGGGAGGAGGGATAAAATCTTCGCTTGAGAAGCCTCTGATCTTGCATCTTGCAGCAGGTTTGTCAGAATACTTATTTCTCGGAGGCTGATGAGAGAAAGAGCGAGGAGGAAGGGTGGTGAGGTAGGAAGGGGGTTTGAAAAGATCTCTCAAGGCTGAGCTTTCATCAGAGCCTGTTTGTGAGCATCTGCCATGACAGACGGATCAGGGCTAGAAACTACAAGCCAGAGAGAGCAGAGACCTGTCACAGGCAAATGAATCCAGGGAATAGGGAAATGCACATGAAAGAGACAGAAAAAAACAACAAAAAGGAAAGGAAGAGCGTGTTAGATGAGTATGCAACAGGAGAGGTGTGCACCGCAGCCATGTATGAAGAGCCATATGTGTGATTACCCCTCATTGTGTAACATGTTCAGGCAACCTGATTAAAGCTTTAACTAAGTTAATGAGAATTATCCCATGACACCTTCTGTTATTTATATTTAATTGATGAATATCATACACAAACGTGATGTAAAATGATAGATATGTTTGCGAGAAGGAGATGAAAGAAAAATGGAAACTAGAGATGCATGGAAAGAAAGCAGCTAAAGAGATCAATGTCAGAATTACTGTATCGGAGGTAAATGAAACAGAAAGATAAGATACCATTCTGTAAAATAAGAAAAAATGTTGTTCACTCAAGAAAAGTACAAAGGGTGAAGAATATTGATGTAATTGGAGATGCTGATATAGAAGAAGAAAGGTTTATATTTCTGTGTTAAAAGCCAGCCTAAGGCAATTTTCACACATTCTTAGGACCAGATGCAGGGTTTCCAACCATCCAGGAATTCCTGGACGGTCCACAATACAGGGCATTTTTTCAGCCTGTCCTAAAAAAATGGATGTGTTCGTAATTTTTTTAAGCCGAGAGAAGCTTGAACATGTTTTTATGACTGTAGTAAGGTAAAAAAAAATCTAGTTGGCAACAACGATCATATGACACTAAACAGGGAGCCTAATGAGTGTATATGAAACATGTCAAACAAGTCAAATTTAGTAAAAATCCTGCTCCTCTTAAAAAAATTCACTCTAATGCACTAGCCTTTGAGGTTTCCCCAGTGTGATAGTTTACAACTTAGCTTAGTTGAATAAGTCCATATGGCCGCTGTAAAGCAAATTACTAAGTCATTATTCACATCTCAGAGTAGCAGCTGAAGCAAGAATGCTACTACTGTATGTGGAAGTAAAAAAGGGTATTTATAAAACCTAAAAAAATAGTCTCAAAGCTACAGTACTGTGCTAAAGATTAAGCCTTGGAAAAAATGCTATGACGTAAGAAAGCTTGCAAAACTGTAAGTCTTAATAGTGTATTTTAGCAATTAATAAAATGAAAAGTGAATGGACAATACAAATATCGAAATCCAATTATTATTCAGCGTGACGCCCTCTGCCTTCAAAGCATCAATTCTTCTAGGTACACTTGCACAAACATTTTAAAGGAACTCAGCTGGTAGTTTGTCCAAACTTCTTGAAGACCTAGCCAAATAATTAGTAGTGTCCGTGCATTTAGAAAAAAGGCGGCACTCACCGGTTCCTAGTGGCTCTGTTTATTCACCTATTTAAAGGCTAAAATACATGTGGGGAGGGGGTGGAGGAGGCATACGACAGCACTGTTTCACAGGTCCTTCTTTCCAAATAATTAGTAGACTCGCACAAACCCTTTTGTTTCTTCATATACTCTCACTAAGCCTAGAAACACACTATCCTACTTACATGCGAGTCTCTCGGACGAGACTCGCATCAGTGACCCTGAACGGCCTCTCCATCACTGGCCGGGAGTGTGATGCTACACAAAACCACAAGCAGCTGATGACTCACCGTGGCCGGGACTCCGGTTTAGACAGGCGATGCTTCCTTCCTCCTTGTCACGGGTGGAACGCGCCTGCCGGTAGTGGGGCCCAGTGTAGTGCAGATCAAAAGGGTTGAAGACGTCTTAGTGGAACAGATTAAAGGGGTTTTTAATTTATTCGTGACGCCACCTATGAGTAGTTCGGTAAGGACTACCGACGCTGCGAAACCTCCGGGGGATGGACAGCAGCAAGATGTTACGCTCCCCACAGGCTGAGCGGTGATCCCCGGGGGCTGGAGCTGCTTAAGATGTTGTGCGGCAGCTGCGGTTACCTTGTAGTGCGGACGGACAGTTCATAAGGAAGCACGGACACAGAAAGTCTCTGCAACGGGTCTTTACTGTAACCAGCAGGCAGTACATGGCATAAAGTGGTTGAGTAGTGGACCGGGTGGACTCAGCAGTGATGGTGTACCTTAGAAATCCGCAGTGTTCCTCATTCTAACTAATTGGTTGCCAGTGTCACCCAGGAATACCAGGTCGGGTACGGGGAGGCTGCTTCAATGCCCTATCCATGATGTACGTTCTGAATGTTTTGGGAGCCTTGGATCCCTCAGTGGGTACACCGCTGGTTAGACGACTGGAAGTTGGCTGGTGGTGGGGTGCTCCTGTAAAGCTGCTCCTCCACGCTCCTGGTTCGCGTAGCAGAGGTGAACTGCTGCCAGCTTCGGTACCAGTGAACCGGCTGTGAGTTGTGGGCACGGGAGTCTTTTGGGAACCCGTGTAGATAATGCCCAATCCCGGTAGTTAAGGCCTCAGGTGCTGACACCCGACCGGTGACGGCCCAGGGGCCCGCACGGGGTGCGGAGCCCCCGCTCCTCTCCAAGTTCTAGTCCTAGACCCTTCTTCTCCGAGTTCTAGACTCTTCTCTTTTTTGTCTAGATTATTGTGTGTTCTACTACACTTCCCTAACACTCCACCCACCAGGACCTATGATTGGCCCTCTGTTCTAGGTGATGCATGTAGGGTTGGATTTCTATGTTAACCGGATCATTGCTGAGTCAGAGAATATTGCGGCTGCATTTATGGCTGCAATACCCTCTTGTGACGCACTCGTTGCGGGGCGCCACACTGACACTCCCGTCCAGAGAGGGAGAGGCCGTTCAGGGTCACTGATCAGAGTCTCGTCCGAGAGACTCGCATGTAAGTAGGATAGTGTGTTTCTACCCTAAGACTTGATTATCTTAAGATCAGGTATCCATTGGGGCCATATCATCACTTCCAGGAATCTTTGATCTTTTTTACATTGAAGATACGGTAGTTCTTGATGACATTAGTTATACAGTATGTTGGGGGTTGTTGTTCTGATGCCAAATAAATTTGGAGCCAGTCTCCTCCCTGACAGAATTTCAATATGAATAGGTATCTGCTTATATTTCTCATTGCAATAATCCTAACCAAAGTCCCCCCACAAGCCAAATATTTCACATTTTGACCCATCAGTCCAGAACACTTGCTGCCATTTATCTTTGCCACAGTTCATGTTTCCGTGCATAGTTGAGTCGTTTGTTGTTGTCTCCATTTCAAAGGTATGTGTTTTAACTGCAATTAATCCAAGACTATGTTTGGTCAGACTTCTACAAACAGTAGATAGGTGTAGCTAAGTGTACCGTTACACGACGCAATATTGCATGCAATTTCACTGGCAATTTGCTGGTTGCAGTGAAATCATGGACACATTGTTCTATTTTGTTGCCGTGTACAAATGGAACAATGTGTCCATGATTTCACTGCAACCAGCAAATTGCCAGTGAAATTGCATGCAATGTTGCGACGTGTAACGGTACTCTTACTTACATCACCACTACCACTGCAAATTTAGCAATGACTCCCTGTTGCTGCTGTTGTTGTTGTTGTTGTTGTCAGGCAGCGATGTCATAGCAATCACAGGTCCTTGTTTGGTGATCACAGGTCTTCTGGGACAGTCCCGGTGCAGGCGTCAGACAGGTGAGTATGTAATTTTATTATTTTTAACAACTTTTATTCACTTTTAGGCTACTTTCGCAGTGTATCTATAGATACACTGCAAAAGTAATCTGACTACTCGCTACTCCCGAGTACAAATAAGATACTCGGAGAGTAGCGAATAGCCGAATACTGCTACTATTCGGCGAGTTCCGAATAGTAGCGAGCATACTCGCTCATCCCTAGTAAACACAGATTAGAAAAAAATATGAATCAGTATCCATTTATTAATCAATAATATTAGAAATTAATCTACATTTTTGATTCATATATACATGTAGCAATTTCAGATTTCCAGTGGCAGATGTTTTCATTGATGAAGAATGGCCCCACTACCTTTGTACTACTTATATCGCACCATATCATCAATTTTAGTGTTCCATCAGTCTTGGAGAGATCTATCCACTGTTGTTAGTGTCAGACCAATAGCGGTGATTTTGTTTGTTAACTTCACCATTCACAAAAATGTTTGCCTCATCGCCCATCTGAAGGCCATTGTCTATGCTGTGAAGATACGAGATGTGCAGCATCTGAAACAACGGATACTGGAAGCCTGTGCTAGCATTTCTTCTGCGGTGTTGCTATCAGTGTGTCAAGAGTGGGAGAAGAGGGTTGTATTGACAATCCAACACAATGGGCAGCACTTTAAACACATTTCATAAGTGGTCATAAATTTGCAATAACTCATGAAAGAATAAAGTTACATTAAAACCAAGCACACCATTGTTTTTTCTTATGAAATTCTCAATAAGTATGATGTGTCACATGACCCTCATCCCATTGAAAAAAATAAAGTTGGATCCAAAATGGCCGACTTCAAAATGGCCTCCATGGTCACCCCACCTCCCATATACTAATGTGCCACAAACAGGAAGTTGATATCACCAACCATTCCCATTTTATTTAGGTGCAGCCCTATAAATCGTCCACCCTGTATAAAATATATATATATATATATATATATATTATGTATATATATATATATTGTGGGGATGTGGCCCCTGGCCGGGTGCATCACACGGGTTATCAATGCAGGTCTCTGTTCACATGGGCCGGTTTTTCTGATTGTGTGTGCTGTGTGAAACCTGTCCGATGTACAGGGGGTTAACAGCTGAAGGGTTTTCATGAGCTGAGTAAAACAGCTGAGTGTGAGTGCTGAAGATCCGATACATTCATGAGCCTAATGAGCGGCTGAACCTGTGGGGATGAGTGCTTTGCTGGGCTAAACCTGAATGGTGCACAGGGGGTTAATCACATCTCAGGTCTGTGTGTGAGTGAAGATTGACTCACTGTGTTGCAGCTGTGAGTGAGCAGCCTGGATAAGAACCTGCCAGGTGTCTGAGTGAGGAGAGGACGATGGGAGTCAGAAGTCCAGACCACTGCCATGTGAGGAGGTGCTGGAAGTGATCCGTCCCCGGTGGGGGTAGTGATGGGAGCCTGCCAGCTCCATGCCGGTGGCACAAAGATGCGTGCATGCCAGCAAGTGTCCAGGACCGAGGACGGCTCAAGGGCCAGGCGGTCATATGTGTGATGAGGACCGAGGATGGCTCAAGGGCCAGGCGGTCAGATGTGCGGTGTGAGAGACTGAGTACGGCTCAAGAGCCAGGCGGTCACAGCCGACTTTGGGACTGACTGAGTGAGTCATGATATGGTCCCGTTGATCCAGATGTAAGTGTCCTGGATCCCGATGGATCCATGGAGGTCTTGTGTGTACTGAGTGACAGGGTTCCTGGTACTATTGTGGGCCCTGAGTAGGTAGCATATTGGTTTATGTAAAAATGCCATGAATGCTGTGTCATGCGTGAGTCATAATGGTTATGAAAAAGTGCCATGTGTGATGACTCGTGTGCAATAGGATGGGGAATGATCCCTGTCAGGGTGATAGACGGTGATAGCCGTCTTTAGAACCAGACTGAGGTCTGCAAGGGTCGGTGGGTGACGCCTTGAAGTTCTGGGGAAAATGTATGTGAATGTCCTGTAATGTAATGTCATATGGGAATGTCATATAATGCAATGTAAGGAAATACATATTATATGTGAAAATGGAAATACAGTGTTATGGTTTATGTGTTGAAAGCGGTTTATGACAGAAATTAATAAATCCGCTGGTTATGTCACGTTGAAATGTAATCTCTGCTGTCATTTTCCCCGTGCCAAGCGGGTTCCCCTAGGGCGCTACCTCACAATAAATATATATATATATATATATATATATATATATATATATATATATACAGTGTTGGCCAAAAGTATTGACACCCCTGCAATTCTGTCAGATACTACTCAGTTTCTTCCTGAAAATGATTGCAATCACAAATTCTTTGGTATTATTATCTTCATTTAATTTGTCTTCAATGAAAAAACACAAAAGAGAATGAAGCAAAAAGCAAAGCATTGATCATTTCACACAAAACTCCAAAAATGGACCAGAAAAAAGTATTGGCACCCTCAGCCTAATACTTGGTTGCACAACCTTTAGCCAAAATAACTGCGATCAACCGCTTCCAGTAACCATCAATGAGTTTCTTACAATGCTCTGCTGGAATTTTAGACCATTCTTCTTTGGCAAACTGCTCCAGGTCCCTGATATTTGAAGGGTGCCTTCTCCAATCTGCCATTTTTAGATCTCTCCACAGGTGTTCTATGGGATTCAGGTCTGGACTCCTTGCTGGCCACCTTAGAAGTCTCCAGTGCTTTCTCTCAAACCATTTTCTAGTGCTTTTTGAAGTGTGTTTTGGGTCATTGTCCTGCTGGAAGACCCATGACCTCTGAGGGAGACCCAGCTTTCTCACACTGAGCCCTACATTATGCTGCAAAATTTGTTGGTAGTCTTCAGACTTCATAATGCCATGCACACGGTCAAGCAGTCCAGTGCCAGAGGCAGCAAAGCAACTGCAAAACATCAGGGAACCTCCGCCATGTTTGACTGTAGGGACCGTGTTCTTTTCTTTGAATGTCTCTTTTTTTCTCCTGTAAACTCTATGTTGATGCCTTTTCCCAAAAAGAGAGAACATTCTTCCAAAACGTTGTAGGCTTTCTCAAGTAAGTTTTGGCAAACTCCAGCCTGGCTTTTTTATGTCTCGGGATAAGAAGTGGGGTCTTCCTGGGTCTCCTACCATACAGTCCCTTTTCATTCAGACGCCAACGGATAGTACGGGTTGACACTGTGGTACCCTCGGACTGCAGGGCAGCTTGAACTTGTTTAGATGTTAGTCGAGGTTCTTTATCCACCATCCGCACAATCTTGCGTTGAAATATCTCGTCAATTCTTCTTTTCTGTCCACATCTAGGGAGGTTAGCCACAGTTCCATGGGCTTTAAACTTCTTGATGACACTGCGCACTGTAGACACAGGAACATTCAGGTCTTTGGAGATGGACTTGTAGCCTTGAGATTGCTCATGCTTCCTCACAACTTGGTTTCTCAAGTCCTCAAACAGTTCATTGGTCTTCTTTCTTTTCTCCATGCTCAATGTGGTACACACAAGGACACAGGACAGAGGTTGAGTCAACTTTAATCCATGTCAACTGGCTGCAAGTGTGATTTAGTTATTACCAACACCTGTTAGGTGCCACAGGTAAGTTACAGGTGCTGTTAATTACACAAATTAGAGAAGCATCACATGATTTTTCTAAGGGTGCCAATACTTTTGTCCACCCCCTTTATTATGTTTGGTGTGGAATTATATCCAATTTGGCTTTTGGACAAATGTTTTTTTTGTTTTTTTCATTGAAGACAAATTAAATGAAGATAATAATACCAAAGAATTTGTGATTGCAATCATTTTCAGGAAGAAACTGAGTATTATCTGACAGAATTGCAGGGGTGTCAATACTTTTGGCCATGACTGTATATAATTTTAAATAGACAACACCCCATCATCCCATCATTTATATGAAATACTGTACAAAGAGCAAGGAAACTGCTCATATATGTCTTATACAGCTTGTAAAATAATAATTAATGTCATGCTTTCAATAAATTTTGCCAACCATATTTGATAAACCCACCAATCATTGTAACAGACAGTGTGTGGGCAGCTTAAATTGGTTCTCCCATGGACAAAGTTAATCATAAAGTTTATTTTAATTACTACATTTTGGAATAATAATTTCTACAAGTGGATGTGTTTGGGGGTGAATCTAGCCTCTCCACTGCCGGAGACAAAGTGCAAAACGGCGCCCCCCACCCCAGTAAATTTTTTTAAGTCAGTAGAAATAAATGTAGATCACACAGATTTATATCTATCCTGTACAAATGTGCACCATACTGGGCATTTCAATTTAGAGAGACAGGAAATAATGATGTCCAAACACAAGGATGTCAGCGCCATCACACGCACATACAAGAACCACACAGAAGAGTCTAGAACAAAGATCATTAATAGTAATGGCTGGTTTGGCACAAGCATACACACAATGATGGCTAGCAGAGCTGTGGTTGTGGAGCCCTCTGAGACGGGGTACTCGGTGCCAGACCGGGGTACTGCTGGGGGATGTCACGGCGGTCCTGGTCCGTACCGTGTCCCGGGCCCGCACAATAAAATGTGGAAGCGGGTTGAAACCCTGGCGAGGGAGATTATAAATACACATTTCACAATGGACATATTGGCCTGGCTTCTCCATTTCCCGGCGTCTGGGGTATGGAATGGCAAATCTGCCCGAATACTTCATATACTGGCAATGGTCACCAAGCGATTGCTTCTCCGCAACTGGCTCTCGGAGCACGTCCCAAGTATGTCAGGCATACTCAAGGATTTGAAGGCTGTAATGCATATAGAAAGTCTAGAAGCTGCGAGAGATAAAAACACACTGACAGGGAAGTTCTTCGAAACATGGAGAGGGTTTATACTATCCAAGCTCTCTCCTACTGAGCTTCGAGCAGTGGTTCTTCCATTCGTGCAATCACCATGGTATCTGTTGGGAGAGTTGCATGGGTCTTTGGGTGGGCTTCAGATATCTACAACCCCGGATGGAGCAGACCAGGAGTGACAACCTACCTTCTTGGGGCTCTACGTCTACTGAGGTCCAAGGTCAATACTCAGTACTGTTCATGAACATGGTTTATCGCCGTATGTTTTGAACTGAACTCTAGTACTTTCGGCTGAACTCAAGGGTGGCTGAGGTTGGGGGGAGGGGGGATGGATTGTTTAATTGTTTATTGGTCTATTTATTTGTTACCATACTGAAAACTCAATAAAAATATGTTACAAAAAAAAAAAAAAAAATGGGGGTTATTTACAGGGGATTTGTCACTCGTGACGCCACCCACTATATGCGGCCAGTAATGGGGCCGCTGTCGCTGCAGAACCTCCGGGGATGATGGGATAGCAGCTTGGATAGAATAGTTCCTGTGGGCAGAACTGGGTTCCCCGGGGCAGTGGTAGTAGTAGTTAAAGTCTGTGAGCATAGTTATTGATGCTGCAGGAGAGTAGGGGTAGCAGTAGAGATGATGAGAGAGAGGTAATCGCAGTATATGAGGGCAAGTGGGGCTTCAGTACAAGGATCACACACACTCACGGTTTCTGTTGTTTTCCAAGTCTTTACTTGCAGATGGTATATCACAATATTGTCCACGGAGTCTGTACCAGGTTGCTCCCACCCTGACCGGGTCCTTGGCTTCCTACTTAAGCGCTGTGTGTGGCCCTGCTGCTGCTTGTAGCTGTACTGCTGGCCCTGTCTCTGCTCACGGGTACCAATATGCTGGGCAACTTGAGTCCTCTGTGTCACTGACCCCTCCGTGTTGCTTTGCTATGGTGCTGTGAAGATGGTGGACCTTCATTATGCCAGTGTTTACTGTCCTGTCTGTCTCAGGCACAGCCTCGGATCCGGTATCCGTCTTAAGCGCCTCCCCGGGGTCAAGTTTTTGGGGTAACTCTTTATCCCGGGTATGTTCCTCTGTTCCTCTCCTCAGACCTCTCAGGACCTCCACTTCTACTTGGCTCTGCTCCTGCTCCAGACTCAACTCCAACTCCCCTCTGAACTGAACTAACTGTCACTCTTGCTCTGTGGTTAACAACTTAGCTCCTCCCACTAGTGCAGGTGCCACCTAAGCTCCTCCCACTTTATAGTGTAGTGTTGTGTGGGGATTAAACCTGTGTTGATGTTTCTGTGGCACTTTAACCCTTGGGGTGCCACATGGTCTTGTAGGCAGACACAGTCCTGCATACTTATAGCACAGGAAGCAGCAATGATTACCAACCTATGATCTTTGGCACACTCCTACAAAACTGGGCAGCTCCAATGTGGCCGCTGCCTGGCACTAACTAGTCAGACATGTCCACCATGAAGCACCATTCACGCACCACATGCAACGACCTGCAGTCTGAGCATCTCACTCACCAAGGTTGCAACAAGCAGCCACTGAGCTAAGTTAGTAAAATGGCAAGTCTTCCTGACAGACCACGCCTCATTCTCCTGAAACACTTAGCCAATCACAAGTGCCACACATGGGGCTGTCCGTAGCTAAAAGCATGGTCCTTCCAGTTGTGTTGAACAAGGGATGTGGGAGTGGGAAGAGGCAAAGGCACCATTGACCAAGCGCTTGTTGGGAAAAACATGGCTGGAATGCCTCTATGTTCCGAGGGGCGGCATTGGCCATAACTTACTCACTCCGTCCAATTAGTCCTACGGCAGAGGTGTATGTGAAGGGACAATGCATCCTGCACCAGGGGTGTACATAGAAATTCTGGGGCCCCATAGCAAATGTTATAATTGGGCACCCACCACAAAGAAAGAATATTTGGCTGGGTCACATAGGTACACACAACTCTCACAACTTTACAGCTCTTACAAAGATATTTTCTTCCTAATGAAGTCCCTAGATTACTCTTTCATTGCCCCCATGAAGTATGATGTCTACAAAAGTGCCCTCCAGACCCTGTATGATCCCCCATAGGGAATTCTTCCACACGCACAGTATGATGATCCTACTGTTAATCCCCCCAACTACCCTGGCACAGTAATGTAGCACCCCAGGGTCTCAACTTTACACCTGGAAGCAAAAAGGGGGTTCCCTATTGAGATGGCACAGCGTCCAACACTTTCCTGTCTCCAGACAAGAAGGGGGAGCTCTAGAACCCGGCTTAAGGGGAGCTTCTCTGTATAAAGTTCTGGCTAGAGGAGGAGTTAGTTAGAACAGCCATGGAGTGAGTCTGAGGAGGAAAGAGAGGAGAAACCTGGGTGAGCCAAGGAGCGTCGTGCTTGCCTCAGAGGAAAGCACAGAAATGGACACCAGGTCCGAGGCTGTGCAGGGTATGATGTCCAGGCAGTCAATAACGAAAGGTGGGGAATTCCAGATTTCCCAGCCACACAGTGTCAGGAGGCAAAGCAGCATACTAGAGCCCGGGGTCTCCACTGAGGAGCGACCCCTGAAACAGGACTCAAGCTACCTGTCATACGGCACACGCAGGAAAGAGAGGGCAAGCAACTTAGCTTCAAGCAGCAGCAGGAGCCTACAGGTGAAAAGCGCAGAAGGGAGGCCTCCAACCCACCTGGCTAGGTGGATTCCCTGATTGCTTCCAGGCACCTGGGTACCCAGTAACATCTAAATTAGTGCCCCGGACTGTACCCGTAACGGACAAGGAAAGGTAAAGGAAATGTTTATTGCTGTGGACTTAAGTTATTTCTGCGCACCCCCCCATCCTGCATCCTACATATAGACTATTTACCCTGCCCCAGGGATTGGCTTTACCTGTGGAGAGCCATCCCATCTCAGCTGCTACTCATCATCCCCGGAGATTCTGCAGCAGCGGTGGACCCCTCTGACCACATACCACGGATGGCGTCATGACAGCCTCCCCTGTACATATCCCCTTTTTCAACTGACACCCAGGCCACAGGACTGGGTCACGACCCCCATGACTCCCCAGCAACAGCAGCAGCGATCCGGTTCCTGAGTACCCCACGGCCTGGGGGCGCCTCAGTTCGATCTCCAGCTGTGATCCCCACACAGCTCTCTTTGTAGTATAATGGACCTACACACAGTATAATGGCCCCTACATTTCTTCAAACTGTATAATGGCACATAACACAGTCCTCAAATAGCCCTTCATAAAGTATAAAGGTTCCCTCATAGCCCTTGAAGTATTATCATGCCTCCCACAGAGCCCTCCAAATATTATAATGGCTTCGATACAGTATAATTGGCTCCATATATTATATAATGCATCATCCACAGTCCTCTATATATTATAATGTACCCTCAAAGCCCACCGTATATTATAATGTACCTCATACTCCTCCATATATTACAATGCACCCCCATAGACCTCCATATATTATAATGCATGCCCCTAGTCCTCCATATAGTATAATGCACTCCTCCTAGTTCTCTATGAAGTATAATTCACCCCCCATAGTCCTCAATATTGTATAATACACCCGATAATCCTCCATATATTAAAATGCAAGCCCATAAGCTTCCATATTTTATAATTCACCCTTATAAAGTAGGTCTCCATAAATTATAATGCACCCACAAAGCTTTCAATATAGTATAATGCCCCCATAGCTTCTATATAGTGTAATGCACCCCCATAGTTGTCCATATTGTATAATGCACCCCATATTCCTCCTTATATTATAATGCACCCCCATAGGTCTCCATATATTATAATGCACCCTTACATGCCTCAATATATTATAATGAACCCCAAAGTCCTCCAGTATAGTATATTGTATCCCCAAAGTCATCCATATAGTATAATGCAACCCATATAGCTCTTCATATATTATAATACACCATCCATAGCCCTCCATATACTGTAAGGTACCATCTATAGTTCTCCATTTATTATAATACAGCCCCATAGCTATCCATAAAATATAATGCACCCCATAGTCCTCCATATATTATATTGCACCCCATAGGCCTCCATACAGTATAATGCACCCCTCATAGTCCTCCAAATACTATAATGTATCCACCGTTGTCCTTCATATACTGTAAATCACCCCCATATACTATAAAGCATTCCCCATATCCCTCCATATACTAAAATGCATCCTCCATTGTCCTTCATATACTATACAGCACCCCCATAGTCCTCCATATATTAAAATGCTCCCCATAGCCCTGCATACACTATATAGCACCCCATAGTCCTCCTTTCTTATAATGTACAGCCCATAGTCTCCCATCACTGTACTCACTGATTAAAAAAAACAAATAAAAGTAAATAATTACCTCTCTCCTCTATCCTTGCTCCGGTCTCCTCAGCATCTACTCTGCCGCTCTGCTCATCTCAGCACAGGGGCTGAGATGTGCTAAGCTGCAGAGGGCAGACAGCAGTGGCGGGGAGAATTGAGGGCAAACAGTAGGCATGCTGATGCACATATAACGGGAAGAGGGCTGCATAGCAGTCGTGTGGCCTTCCGCAGGACCTATAAACTATCTGCAGGGCAGCTGGGCCCTCTATTTACCAGCAGGTGGCGTCACCTGAGGCAACAAACTCAGGTAGCCTCATGAAAAATGTTTCTGTGTTAAGATAATCTTATGTACGTATCCCTGCTATGTGCTGTGTAATGGCTGTGTCTCACCACACAGGAACATGGCCTGATCATACTGTTTCAACCAGAGCTGGGGTGCATGAGGTACTCGGTCACCGGGGCTTCTGTGTGGGATGTCACGGATGGTCGGTATCCCCGATGCCGTGCCCTGGCGAACAATTATACCAGGTGTTGATGGTAAAACGGTGGAGGTAAAAGGGGTTATTTACAGGGGGACGTGACGCCACCTGTAGAGTCCGGTAAAGTGGTACCGGCGCTGCCAGCCGGCCGCTGAGGTGATGGAGGGGGCAGCAGTGTGTGGTACAGCTCCCCACAGGTGGAGCTTTACCTCAGGGCAGCTATGATGGTGGTGAGACGGTGAGGGAGGACAGTGATGGTAATGGTGGTGCAGTTCTTACCCCTCTGCTGTTGATGTTGATGATGTTAAGTCCTTTGAGCTGCGGCAGGAAGAATAACAGAAACCAGTTCTTGTTTAACTTTACTTTACTCGGTACCGGCTGATGGCATAACAAGGCACGGTACAGTTTGGTTTAGGGTGTTGTTACCAACTCAGGATTTCTCTTAAGGAGTCTTTAGATGTTCTTTCTCTGTCTTTCAGGGTTTCTATTCTCTTTCTAGATCTTTCTGTCTTTCCCACCTTTGAAGAGCTCCCCTGCCAGTCCTACGGTCTGTTTCTAGGAGATAAGGTCTGTCCACTACCCGGTCTGGACAGGGCAACCCGAGACTACAAAGTTCCCTTCCAGCACCGCAGTAAATGTCTGTCCCTTTTTATTTCTCCTAGTGTCCTGAACCGGTTTTCAGTCCTGAGGGGTGAGGTACCTTTGTGGTGCTGTCAGCAAACCCGGTTCTGTTGGGCCTGCAGCTCGTCGGCTTTGCAGTCAGGGCTGAACTCCTGGCTGCCTCGGTTGTCCGTGTCACCGGTGTACCCTCAACATGACCAGCTGGCTCCTACCAGTCTTGGTCCGTTGCCATCTCTCCTGGGCCCCCACATAAAGATGGGGTACCCTCCACTCAGCTGGGCTGCCAGGTTTGACCACTCTGTCTGCCTTCCCAACGCCGTCTGAGGTAAAATCTCAACTGTCACTCTGTTCTATCCTAAGCTCCGCCCCCATCTGTGGAACCTACTATATTACAGTTCCCCCTACTCTAAGTGGTACGGTCCTAAGTGAGTGCTAAAAATAGACTCCATAAGATTTAAATCCTAACCTAGCAACTTACAAGGAAAAACACATTTTATATTCAAGTGTAATACCATTCTGTGGCGCATACCCACAGGGGCGCCACACACCCCCTTGGTGAAACACACCCGTCCGCGGGTGTCAAACCAAACCTGAAATACAAAAATGCATTTTACATATAACATTGAACATTTCTATTAACTGGTTAACCGGGTAACTTTCAAACATATAATAAAAATAAAACTTTTATGTTCACTTATATTCTTCCTTTGCAGGAGGCTCACTTCTTGTAACGTTACTTTAACTTTTGGGAATTTTTGACTATAGTCTAGTCCTTGTCGGTCCAACTGGGACCAGGTAACATGTCTCTGATTACTGTCATCAGGATTTAACACAAAACAAAATCTTCGCATACATTTATATTCATGTACTGCAAGAGTTAAAACAACAAAAAGAACAATTGCACTTTAACAATTATAGGTCCCGTCTGGGTGGCCCTGCAGTAGGTGTTCCTTCACGTTCCTCCGACCAACATTGACTTCCTGATAAAGACCCTCCTCTTTGGCAAACCCATACCCGGTACTAAGATTAAAAGTAGTGACCACCCCCCGTTTACGTTGGTCTAGGGGTAGTGGGGCTGATTACGGGCCATGACGCGAGCTTGACGGGCCTCAAGTTCATTTGCATACCAGGCCTCGCGTCGTCGATGTCGTTCAGCCTCATCGTCGGGTTCAAGGTGGGTAAACCAGGGACGGCCTACCGGTTGCCATGTATGTCCGCTGTTATCGGTGCAGGACGCTGCTCTCCTTCCTCTGCCCGTTGTTGTTGGTGCTGGTACCGCGACCCTCCATAGCTCGCGGGGCCCAGCCTCCTCTACGCCACCGGCTGTTCCTTCCTCTTGGTCCTCCCCAGTCAGGTCGGGCTCTGCTGAGAACTGGATAAGGCTTCCCGGTTCGGCAGTCTCCTCTCTTCCGGGCTCCATACTCGCTGGATCCTCCGTTACGGTGCTCAACCCGCCCCCTTGGTTGATTGAGAGCAATGGGGCGGGGAGACTTTTTGACGCCTCTTGAATGGCCCAAGTTTGTTGAGGGGCCGAGGCACGCCCCTGGGCCGGCACATAGTTCTTTATGCACTTTTAAGACCGCCCACCACAAAGTTCCTATGGGCAAGTCTTTCGGGCTTTTCCGGAGCAGCCCGCCACTACACTTCGTCACTCCTTCGGCAGAGCGGAGGGGGCGGGGCTTATCTTCCCGCTCTTTCTCCTGCTGTAGTGACGCAGTTTGAATTTCTGAGGTGGTGTAATGGCGGCTCGGCTCAGTTTTTATAATTCACACAGTTAGACAGTAATAAAATTCTTAAGGCACACTTCACCTGGTAAATACCAGGCTGGCTCATCCTGTTCGTGACGCCAATTTGTTTCAACCAGAGCTGGGGTGCATGGGGTACTCGGTCACCGGGGCTTCTGTGTGGGATGTCACGGATGGTCGGTATCCCCGGTGCCGTGCCCTGGCGAACAACTATACCAGGTGTTGATGGTAAACGGTGGGGGTGAAAGGGGTTATTTACAGGGGGACGTGACGCCACCTGTAGAGTCCGGTAAGGTGGTACCGGCGCTGCCAGCCGGCCGCTGAGGTGATGGAGGGGGCAGCAGTGTGTGGTACAGCTCCCCACAGGTGGAGCTTTACCTCAGGGCAGTGATGTTGTGGTGAGACGGTGAGGGAGGACAGTGATGGTAATGGTGGTGCAGTTCTTACCCCTCTGCTGTTGATGTTGATGATGTTAAGTCCTTTGAGCTGCGGCAGGAAGAATAACAGAAACCAGTTCTTGTTTAACTTTACTTTACTCCGTACCGGCTGATGGCATAACAAGACACGGTACAGTTTGGTTTAGGGTGTTGTTACCAACTCAGGATTTCTCTTAAGGAGTCTTTAGATGTTCTTTCTCTGTCTTTCAGGGTTTCTATTCTCTTTCTAGATCTTTCTGTCTTTCCCACCTTTGAAGAGCTCCCCCGCCAGTCCTACGGTCTGTTTCTAGGAGATAAGGTCTGTCCACTACCCGGTCTGGACAAGGCAACCCGAGACTACAAAGTTCCCTTCCAGCACCGCAGTAAATGTCTGTCCCTTTTTATTTCTCCTAGTGTCCTGAACCGGTTTTCAGTCCTGAGGGGAGAGGTACCTTTGTGGTGCTGTCAGCAAACCCGGTTCTGTTGGGCCTGCAGCTCGTCGGCTTTGCAGTCAGGGCTGAACTCCTGGCTGCCTCGGTTGTCCGTGTCACCGGTGTACCCTCAACATGACCAGCTGGCTCCTACCAGTCTTGGTCCGTTGCCATCTGTCCTGGGCCCCCACATAAAGATGGGGTACCCTCCACTCAGCTGGGCTGCCAGGCTTGACCACTCTGTCTGCCTTCCCAATGCCGTCTGAGGTAAAATCTCAACTGTCACTCTGCTCTATCCTAAGCTCCGCCCACCACCTGTGGAACCTACTATATTACAGTTCCCCCTACTCTAAGTGGTGCGGTCCTAAGTGAGTGCTAAAAATAGACTCCATAAGATTTAAATCCTAACCTAGCAACTTACAAGGAAAAACACATTTTATATTCAAGTGTAATACCATTCTGTGGCGCATACCCGCAGGGGCGCCACAATACCATATCTCCTGGACCAGGGAGGAAGGAAAAATGTATTTAGACATTACAGCACAGGATCACAATTCTATCTTTGAGGTAGAACATTTTTTTTTTTTTACTTCATTTCATTTTTTTATTTTTTTTCTTTAAATAGGCAGTGAAATGTTTTAGAAGCACAGAAGGACTGGTGCTGAATACTTCCAGATAAAACCTTTCCTTTTTCTTCAGTTTAGGCTACCCATGAAAACATACATAGGGCCATTTACCCCCAGCCTCCTGCATAACAGAAAAAACAATTTCCTTGATGCCAGGCACATAGAGAATGCACATCTATCCCTTTAAATCACAGAAAAAAATGTCTGGAACATATATATATAACTTTTAGTTTAATGATATTAAAATTTAACCCCATGGTTTACTATGGAAGAAATCCCTTTAGAAAGATGTTCAATAGTGCGAACAATAATATATAAAGTTTAAAATACTTTTGTCAGACATATCCACTGTGCTGTGTGAAGTATATCCACTACATAGTGTAATGATGTAATTGTTTATTTATAAAAATTCCATTCATCCAGCATGGTGAGAACATATCAAACAGGAAAAGAGGTAAAAATATCAAGCATCAATTATCCCCACAGAAATATATATTACATAGTATACAATCCACAAAGTCATTTTATTTATTTCACTAATATCATACTTCTGTTAATTTTTATCTGCAACGATTTATATTCCCCATGTGTACTTAGCTCCAAGTAATAAGCGAGAAACTTTTTCCCTGCCATCAGAAACCTATGCATATAAGGGTACCTTTACACGCCGCAACCGCGGCAAGGAATCTGACCGGGGATATGTCGCCCTGGCACCATCACCATCAAATTACCTCGTAGTTGCGGCGTGTAATTTGGGAATTTGGCGGCAATAAAAAACCTGTCGCCTGGTTCCGATTTCTGAGCACTGCTCCAAAATCAGAGGCAATCATGATGGCGAGATTCCCTGTTTTTGCCGTGTGAACGGGCGATAGTGATGGAATCTGCGTCGCCTATTGATTTCCCGTAGGCGTACCACAGCGTGCTGGAGTCCGAGCCCCATCAGCGATGATTGGTGCTGGCTACTGTGTCTCCATTGGCTGTTACATGACACTGCGCCATATTTGAACAGCTGTCCATTCATCACCACACAATGGCAATGGCGTCATGTATTAGCCAGCCTTCCAGTGCATGCTGCCCAATCATGACGCTATTGCGTTGTCTAATCAGCGTGTTTGGGGCGCGGTATACAGCACTCTGCCACGCCTATGTTCTCGCAGCGCTGAACATGTACGCCCACATTCCTTTGGGGATTCTGGCGTGTGAAGCGGCGACGGGAGTGTATCGGATGTTTCCCGCTGTTGGTGTGGTGATTTCCAGGGCGACACATAGCGTTAGGTTGAGAGCGAAATTGCGGCATTTAAAAGCGCCTTCAGTGATCGGAGGCGACTGAGAAAAACGTGCACGTGCACGTTCGATCGCCACCAAAAGTTGTGGCGTGTAAAGGTACCCTAAGGGAACCCACGGTGAAGAAAAACTTTGAAGAAAATATACAGAAAAAGGTGAATACCATATCCCCGACCTCAAAATAGAAGCATGACCTACCAAAAAAAAAACAACATTCAATAGAATACATAAGGTCACCTTTCAGGTTGAGACCGATTGGAGTCCTTGCATTGAGCAAAAGAATCCAAAAAATCTCTCTGTTCCTTACTGTGTGCTCCCAGTCTCTGCCCCTAGATGGTATCCCAATTCTTTCTGTAACCCTCACTTTTAGGGAATCCATTCACCCCACAAATATCGATTACCAACTGTTTTTGGAATATAAAGCAATACGATTGGCCTGAACCTAAGATTTACCATGGAAGTCTATGGCAACATGGGACCATATTTAGACTTGGAATTGTGTGGTGATACATCAAGTGGGAAAATAAGATCTAGATTTTTCAGGAAGCTAACTAGTGGGAACTCCGTTCTAAGGGTAGACAGTTGTGACCCTTATTATGTGGTGATTAATTTACCCATCAGTGAATTTACCATGGCAAAACGTAATGGTTCTGATATGGAGAACTATATAAAAGAATAACAGAGATTGGATCAGCAACTTAAGGTACGAGAGCATAGGCCATGGATGTTACAAAGAGCTGACAGGGTGGTGGATACCAAGCACAGAATAAGTTTTTTGACACCGAATGTAGAACAAGGTTTTTCTAACTAGAAAAAAAGATATATACTAGAAAAAAAGATAAAAATCACACTGGCCATGTTCACACTCACCTGCGTTTTTGGCACTCTCTGTGTTTTTCTGCAGTTTTTCAAAAACGCAGGTGCGTTAACGCAAGGTGCACTTGAGTGTACATGCGTTTTTTCTGCTTCACTTGCGTTTTTTTCCCCCAGTCCAAAGAACGCTGCATGCAGAGTTTTTTGGGTACTGGAAAAATGCAGGTGTTGTTTCCAAAAACGCATGCGTTTTTTTAACATGGGCCCCTATGGGAAACGCATGCGTTTTTGCCTGCGTTTTTGGCCAAAAAATGACTAAGTCCAAAAAAGTGTCAAATCCTTTCAGACACACAAATGACACTTTTTGGCACTTTTAGAAAAACGCAGGTGTTTTTTTTCCTGCTAAAAAAAATGCAAATTGAGTGTGAACAATGCCAATAATAGAAACAAGAAGCTCCCAATCTTTTCCATCCCATACAGCATCGAATACAATCATATAGTAAATTGAATGAAACAAAACAAAATCTCCCTATCCTATACCAGGATGATACATCATGACGACTCGTTTCCCAGGAGAACAGACCAGGGACATGGAAATCAAGGGATATAGGTGGTAGGGTTTCTCCAAGTTTATATAGCAGTGTGACCGCCAATCCAACCTTGTTAAAATAAAATGGAATGTTTGTAATGTGGTGGAAAAATGCAACCTCTGCAAATATGTGGAAAAATACAATTTATTTTTGAATAATCAAAATAACAAACAATTCTGCATAAGGTTATACATAAATTGCAACACCACATATGTCATTTATTTAGCAGTGTGCATGGTGTGCAAAAAATATTATGTGGGTAATACAATTCGGCTGTTTAATAAGAGAATTGCCCAACACATTACTGCATTGGATCCTATTCCATCTCTGTCCGTACATGGGAGAGTATCAGGTCTGTCCAGGTATTTCTGCGAGGAATATGAGGGCCAAATGGATTCCCTAAAAGTGAGGGGCATAGAAAGAATTGGAAGACCATCTAAGGGTATGAACTGGGAAGCACAGTTTAGAACAGAATTTTTCAGGATTCTTGCGCTCAGTGCCGCACCGTCCATTGGACAGTGTGAGCCCTGTCATTCAGGCGGCAAGAGGCAGGGGGAGCGGCAGTGCAGAAGGGGGCGGCACCTCATGCACACAGCCTCCCCCTGTCATGGCGCCGGCCGCTCTCCCCGCTCACCGCAGGTAAGTGGCGACCCGCCGGAGGAGCAATGTAGAGGGGGCGGCAGCGCTGGGCTCCACCAGCACCCCCCCCCCCCCCCGGTAATCACTGCCGCGGCCCAGGCGGCAGTGGGGCTTGCTGCACCCCTGCTTGCGCTTGATGTACGGACTCCGATGGGTTTCTGCCTGAAAAATGGCCTTATGTATTTCTATTGAATGAATTATTTTGGGGGCGTTATGGCCATGCTGCTATTTTGGGGTTGGAGATATGGTACTCACGTTTTCTGTATATTATCTGAATCCTACAAATGCTTTCCTTCACCATGGGCTCTCTTATATACATAACGTAGGTTTCTGATGGCATGCAAAAAAGTTTCTCGATTATTACTTGGAACTAAAAAATACATGGGGAATATAAATTGTGCAGATAAAAAGTATGATATTAGTAAAATAAATATAATGACTTTGTGGATTGTATTATGTAAATTTATGTGAAGATATTTTTTTACCTCTTTTTTTTCTCAGATATGTTTTCACATAGCAATTTTCGCTCCACATTGTTTCTCATTTTGATTTATGTTTTCACTATGATGGATGAATGAAATTTTTATGAATAAACAATTAAGTCATTGCACTATGTAATGGATATAGTTCACCCGCATGGTGGTTAAGTCTGACACAGATATTTTAGTCTTTGTATATTATTGTGTGCACTACTATGAATGAGTTTCTAAAGGGATTTCTTCCATAGTAAACTATGAGGTTAAATTTTAACATTATTAAACTTATACACGTTTCAATAAGTTTTTTTCTTTAATTTTAAGGAAGGGATGTGTATTATTTATGTGCCTGTGATCAAGGATATTGTTTTTCCGTGACACATGAGGCTGGGGGTAAATGGCCCCGTGTATGTTTTTATGGATAACCTAAACTGAAATAAAGGAAAGGTTTTATATGGAAGAATTCAGCAGCATTCTGTTTGTACTTCTATTTGTAAAGTGGATTCCAGCAACAATGCTGAGGGCTGTAGAATCCAGTAGACAACATTAGTGAGATGCACCATTCCTTGTTCCCTTTTCCATGAGCATTGTATTGAAATGTTTTACCTCACAAAAATAATCATCTGTGATCCCGTGCTGTAATGTCTTTATACTCTTTTGTGTGTTCCCCTGGCCAGGACATGTGGTATGATCCCATCATGTTCCTGTACGGTCAGATACGGCCATTTTACAGTACATAACAGAGACACAAGTATAAGATTATCTCAGCAGAGGAGATGTGGTATGATCAGACCATGTCCCTGCATGGTCAGACACATCCATTACACTGTACTTAGACACATAGATTTAAACCAGTAGGCGAAGGGTTAACAACCGGGCACTACAATCCCTGCAAAGGGTATCCCAGACCACTCTAGTCCTGTAATAGGGCTTATGAGTCCATCTGAATATGGTGTTGCACGCTTAATAGACATACATCTTTGCTTTGGCGGTAGAAGAAAAGAAGCGGCACTCACCATTAGAAGAAAGTTCCTTTTATTGAATCTATCCTGCCAGCCTTACTGCGGGATGATCAATGCAGGGAGAGGGATTGAGAAGTTGGTGGACAACGGCTCGCCATTTTGCGGGGTTTCCGCTTCAACGGGTCCTATAGGATTGCTGCTTCTTTTCTTCTACTGGCAAAACATACAGTTGTGGCCAAAAGTATTGACACCCCTGCAATTCTGTCAGATAATACTCAGTTTCTTCCTGAAAATGATTGCAATCACAAATTCTTTGGTATTATTATCTTCATTTCATTTGTCTTCAATGAAAAAACACAAAAGATAATGAAGCAAAAAGCAAAACATTGATCATTTCACACAAAACTCCAAAAAAGGGCCAGACAAA
>JARQOC010000002.1:257023718-257039580 GCA_033576535.1 Allobates femoralis | reverse complement strand
CCCAAAAACCCATTTCCCACGGGTTTGAGAAGGCCCCTCCCCACCCCCTGGACTTGGTCGGGCCCCTGGGGGGTTTACTTGTTTTGACAGCCCCTCTCCGTCGGAGGACCCCCTCTTTATTCTCAGGCCGGACGCGGCAAGGGTTTTTCCCGTTTAAAGGCCACAATTGCCCTTTGGGATAGGTCGGCTATTTTTGGGGGCCCTATTCGGCCTCGAAACCACGTCGCCCCCGGCGGGCTAAAGGGCGCATTCCACCAGGGCGTGGGCCTTTCTTGGGTTTTGGGCGGCACCAAGCCTTTGGGGCCCCAAAACGGGTGGGCCCAAGGCTCCCATTTGGGGTCAACCCTTACAACGTTCTTAAGATTACCGGGTTTCATGTTCATCCCCTCAGCGGATGCAGGTCTGGGCGACGCGTTCCCCAGGGGTGTTCCCCAAACCTGTAAACCCTCTGAGTTGCCTTTCAGGGGTCCCAGGGGTTTTTTCCCCAAACCCGGGGAAATGCTTTTGGACCCCCCAATGTCAGGGTCTCCCAGATTTGGAAACAAGGAAAAAAGAATTTTTTTTATTTTAAACCGTAAATTTTTTTTTCCCTTTAGCCCTTTAAATCGGGGAGCCCCCAAGCCCCCCCCCCCTTTTTTTTTCCCCTCGGGGTCCCCGCGGCTTTTTATCAGCAAATAGTCTTATTTGTTGGCCACTTTTCCCTGGCCTTAGTTTTTTCGTTCGGCCCTGTTTGGGCCCGGGGAAATTTTGGGTTTTAAAATGCAATGTTTTCTTTCCCACTGCTTATATACCAAATTTACAGTATTTCCCGCAGGGGCGGGATATGCTGCGGGGAAAAGGAGGAGAAAAAACTCCCCTATATTTGGTTTTGACCTCCAGGGGGCAGATTATAACAACCCCAAAGTCAGGGTCTCCCCGGGTTTAAAGGTTAAAAAAAAAACGGGAAAATAAAAAAAATTTTTTTCTTTTTTTTATTGAAATGAGTTTTCCTCGGAGAAATTCTAAAATTGCAGGGTTTACAAAAGAGGGAATTATTACCCCTGATAGTTTTCAAACCAAGTCCTAAGGGTTTTATATCGTTGCCACACTGTCATGATTTCCATATGTTAAAAAATATAGAGTGTCCTTTTAATAGAGAAAAAAAGAAAATCCCAAAACTGAAAAATTTAAAATAGTAAAACGGGGACACAAATGTTCAAATTTTATCAATCATAAAAAAATATGTTATTATAAAATTTAAAAAAAAAATTTTAAAATAAAAAAGTTTCGAATGTAAAAGTGTTTCTGGGTTTTCTCCTACAAGGGCACTGTGAAAAAATGAGACACTTTGGGAGAAATTTTAAAAAGGGGGACTGGGGGGAAAAAAAACAGAGGGGAAAAGACATTCTGAGAACAAGAAAGAGGAAAACAAAAGGGGGCGGGGGGTCAAAAATCGGAGGGAAGAAAAAATAGAAAGGGGCAGCATACAGAAGATGAAGAGCGAAGAGACTGTACATAAAAAGCAGAATGTTGGCAATAAAAGATTAACAGTAAACACCTGTACAAAGACTAAAGCTCTTCATTACTGTATCTGATGACACAATATTTGATCTCACAGGGGTTGAGATCTTGTCTTTACCTGGCATACCATCAAGGCCATACTAGAAATTAGAAGCAGCCCAATCACACACACCAATCATTGCCTCTTCCAATCCCAAAAAGAAAGGGTATATGATGTATTGTGGCATGTCTTTCTTTGCTTGTCCGAATACTCACCATTCTTTAAAAGACAGGGGTGGGAAAATAATTTAAAAAGGCATAACATGAGAGCTCGTGACTGTTGTGGAGGGCCAAACCAACAGGCTAAAATTATTTTGGCTAATTATAATTACTTTATACTATTATTCCATAAAACACTACTACAGCAGTTTTTTTCGGTGGTTTAAATGTAAGCCCCCAGCCCTACTCTGTTTTCATCCTTATTTTCGGTGCCGCTTCAGTCCTGTGACGCCAATTTATGCCTTTGTCTTCTGACTGGCTGGAGGACAGAAGTTACGTCACAACTGCTCAATGCAACTCTGTGAATACCAAAATGAGACTAGAATGAGACTCCAATTGAGATGTATTGAAAATTGACCTCTGGCGCACTCTATGAAACACTGGAGCTGCTGGCAGGTCACTTTTTGCCACAGACTAAACAAAGCAACGCTGAAAAAAGAAGAAGGTGGTGGAAGGTGAATGTAACACTGGGGGCAGGGGACTAACATTTAAAGCACCACTACCGCATGTGATTAAAAAAACAAAGACTCTGTAGTAGTGCTTTAATATTGAGCAGAATTGAGTCTGTAAACTGGCTGCTATTGCTAAAATACATAACGATAGGGTTTATTGTAACTTGCATTTTTGCCAAGGGCAGTTAAAGGGAGTCTGTCAGGTCAAAAATCCATACATAACTGATATCAGTTTCTAATTCCTCTCTATAAGCTCTCTATATTCATGTATTTATTTTGTTTATACTTCTATCTTCTGCAAACTACAAAAAAAAACATTACTTCTATCTGTCAATCACAGTGAGTTATCACTTTTTTCTCTGCTGCCCACTTCCCAGAAATGCATATTCATGTAGTGAGTGAAATCACTGGTCTGCCCTCTTCTGGGTCTGGGTCCTGTTGTGTGGTCGGCTCTCTATGTGCAGGCACAGTCCAGAGGAGAAAGGAGGGGGGAAGAGGTGTGTGCTCTTTGCAGCTGTACTCTGACATCTTTCAGTGTGTGTATCTGAGGTATATGTGTACTGTGTGCTGCAGATATTTCTATGTGTTTATAAGAACATTTGTGCATTTGCTCAGCAGGTACACACATTACTTGTATGTAGGAAAACCAAAGTTCATATAAACACATACAGACAGCACAAACATTGCAGCACAAAACACCTCCTGCCTCCTATCTCTCCCACTCAGAAGGAGCCTTCAGAAGCCAGATAAATTCAATGTAACTTCAGCAAAGAGGGGAGGGACAGCACACCAATTTGGAGAGGCATGATTAGTTAAATAACATTTACACACCCGGATTCTTCACTAGTCTGGTCAATTATTTTTGTTGCTGAAGCTAGCTGCCTGCTGGGTGTGAAGATGCTTACCGCAAGAGAACTACAAAGGGTAGAGTAACAATTTTTACATATTCTGAAAGGTCTACCCAAGCACTAGTCAAGAGTGCTATTAGTATCATAGTGAAAAATGACCTGACAGAATCCCTTTAATCAAAATCATATACACCATGTTTCAAATTATTATGCAAATGTTCTTTTTCTCTGATTTTTCTAAATGGTTGGTGCAAATGACAGTCAGTCTAATAAAAGTCATCATCCGTTAGAGTATGCATTGAATTTTCCAAATTATTAG
This sequence comes from Allobates femoralis, assembly GCA_033576535.1. Lineage (NCBI taxonomy): Eukaryota > Metazoa > Chordata > Amphibia > Anura > Aromobatidae > Allobates > Allobates femoralis. The sequence continues at coordinate 257,036,203 of JARQOC010000002.1, read as the reverse complement.
GCACAGTTGAGTTTCAAAACATTTGATGTGTTTGAAAGAACTGAAATGCTCATTTCTTGAATTTGGAGCATCAGGAGGTCACATTCACTGAAATAAAAAGAGCTATTTAACTCCAAAACATCCTAATAGGCCAAGTTACATGTTAACATAGGAACCCTTCTTTGATATCACCTTCACAATTCTTGCATCCATTGAACTTGTGAGTTTCTGGGGAGTTTCTGCTTGTATTTCTTTGCATGATGTCAGAATAGCCTCCCAGAGCTGCTGTTTTGATGTGAACTGCCTCCCACCCTCATAGATCTTTTCCTTGATTATACGCCAAAGGTTCTCTATAGGGTTGAGGTCAGGGGAAGATGGTGGCCACATCATGAGTTTATCTCCTTTCATGCCCTTAGCAGCCAATGACACAGAGGTATTCTTTGCAGCATGAGATGGTGCATTGTGATGCATGAAGATGATTTTGCTCCTAAAGGCACGTTTTTGCTTTTTGTACCATGGAAAAAAGTTCTCAGTCAGAAACTCTATATACTTTGCAGAGGTCATTTTCACACCTTCAGGAACCTTAAAGGGGTGTACCAGCTGTTTCCCAATGATTCCAGCCCAAAACAGGACTCCTGCTCCTCCTTGCTGACGTCGCAGCCCTGTTGGGACATGGTGGCCATCCACCAACCATCCACTACTCCATCCATCTGGACCCTCCAGGGTTGCTCGGCACTCATCAGTAAACAAGACTGTTTGAAAATTAATTTTCATGTATGTTTGGGCCCACTGCAATCGTTTCTGCTTGTGAGCACTGTTTAGGAGTGGCCAAATAGTAGGGTTATGCAACACAGCAAGCCTTTGAAGGATCCTACACCTTGAGGTTCGAGGGACTCCAGAGGCACCAGCAGCTTCAAATATCTGTTTGCTGGTTTGTAAGGTCTTTTTAGCAGCTGCTCTCTTAATCTGATGAACTTGCATGACAGAAACCTTCCTCATTCTGCCTTTATATGCACGAACACATCTGTGCTCAGAATCAGCCACAAATCTCTTCATAGTACGATGATCACGTTTAAGTTTTCATGCAATATCAAATGTTTTCATCCCTTGTCAAAGGCATTGCACTATTTGTTGCTTTTAGACAGCAGAGATATCCTTTTCCTTTCCCATGTTACATGAAAACTGTGACCTGCTTAATATTGTGGAACACCCAGTTTTCCTTTTATTTGTCTCACCTGCTAAACTAATTATCACAGGTATCTGAGATTGATTTCAGTGATCCAAAGAACCCTGAGACACAATACTATCAATGGGTTTCATTGACAAAAAAAACCTATGACACTTAAAACCAATTTGCATAATAATTTGGAACATGGTGTAATTTACTGATATTTATAAAGTTTATAAACAGCAGTAAACTTACTGTTCCTGTTACTCTGCCTTAAGTATATATTTTAAGTATAGATGAATTACCCACACACTTTAATGCTCTCACACAAAGGATTATAGACACCTCACCTACCTATACAAATTATGATTCCTACACACAGCTACCTCATGCAGAATGATGCTCAAAAGCCTCCTACACACACATTATGATGTCACCACAATCCACACAAAGTATCCCCACAGACGCCTCTCCACACACAGTATTCTTGTCCTTATAGCTTCTTCACACAATATGATATCCCCATTGTCCAGAACATATAGTATGATGCCCCCACAGTCTTCCACACACAGTATGATTTCTCACAGTCCCCCACAGACAGTATGATGTCACCACAGCCCCACTTCCAGAGTATTATGGACACAACAGACCCCCGCATACAATATGATGGACCCACTGTCCCCCACATGCAGATGGACCTGGTTAATACAAAATAGAGGGGAACACAGAACAAGGTGCACTCTTCACAAGATCTGCAGACACTAAAACTGTCAAGCCCTCCCTCATTTCCTCATTCTCTATCTCAGTCACAACTGCCATCTGTGCTAACGTGCAGTGGCACGGATCTCCGTGCTCAGTGCAAGTACACCTGTGACCGAGTCTCGCAAGACTTTGGAAATCTCGCGAGATTTCCATCAGTTGCGCTTTCATTGAGCATGGAGATCCATGCCACTGCACAGGTGCAAGACCAGTGTGACGTACACAGGAGGGGCAGCCTTTTCACAGGAATGAGGCAGGCATTTCAACCAGCGGGGCAGCGAGGACTAGATTGAGCAGTTCCTCCCGGACCATTTTCAGCATCTTTCCATACCACGCGGGAGATATTAAAAGTTAATTTGTGAGGTACGCAGGGGGACCACTGGGAATATAGAGGGGGTCCAGGAACCCCAAATACAACATGTATAAGGTGAAACGCAAGGGTTAGAACGTCCAAAGAGGGTGACAGGTTCCCTTTAAGCAGAAAACAAATAGAAGGCATATGGTTTATACACAGCAGCAGTAACTTAATCCACAAGTAGCTGATAGAGGAGGGGATGCACTATCATGAAGCTGGGAGGGACACAGTGTTGTGGAGGGATTACCCAGTGTACTGAGACACCAATGAGTTTAAGCACAAGACAGTCTCTTTACCATGTGTCAGGAACCTTTGTGGCTGAGAGAGCCATGATCGCCACATAAGATTTAATTCTGCGAGAGCCATACAATATGTTTAAAACTAAATACAAGTAAATGTGTGCATTTTATGTAACACCAACACTTTTAAAGTATATAAGTCTCTGAATTATTTTTAATAATGTTGTTATGCTGTTGCCAGCTAATGATGAATAAAGTACTTCTCTTGGCAACACTTCCATTCGTTCCTGCTTCTCCATGCAGCTACCCTGTTTCCCCAAAAATAAGACAGTGCGTTATATTAATTTTTGCTCCCAAAGACGCACCATAACTTTTTTTCAGGGAGTGTCTTATTTTTCAATGAAGAATTCACATTTATTGTTGAACAAAAAAAAATTAACATTTATTACATACTTACAGTAGTTGTCATCACAAAACTAGCACAACCAGACAGACTGTGAATCCTATCAAGAATTTGCAGCCCCCAATATGATACCCCCATCATTCCCTTGCATCCCCCAATATGGTACCCCATCATTCCTTTGCAGCCCTTTGCAGCCCCCATATGTTACTCCCATCATTCCCTTGCAGCCACCAATATGGTACCCCATCATTCCCTTGCAGTCCTTTGCAGCCCCAAATATGGTACCCCCATCATTTCCTTGAAACCCTTTGCAGACCCCAATATGGTACCCCCATCATCCCCTTGCAGCCCCCAATATGGTACCCCATCATCCATTTGCAGTCCTTTGCAGCCCCCAATATGGTACCCCATCATCCCCTTGCAGCCCCTAATATGGTACGCCAATCATCCCCTTCCAGTACCTCCATCATCCCCTCACAGTACCCTCATCATCCCCTTGCAGTACCCCCATCATCCCCATGCAATACCCCAATTATCTCCTTACAGTACCCTCATCATCCCCATGCAACCTTTTACAGCCTCCACCATGGTGCCGGTACCAGCAAAAAAAAAATACACACACACACAGACACATACTCACCTATTCTCCGCGGTCCACACTGTACAGTGTTATGGGTGTCGCTCTGTCCCTGCTGCTGTACCCATACATTATCAATCAGAAGCCAGCAGCCGCAGTCCAATCATAGGCCAGCAGCGGCTGGCCAATCAAATGTCATGCGCCACTGATTGGCTTGCAGCTTATGGCCTCTGATTGGGCCGCAGCTGCTTGCCTCCTGGCTTAACCCTCATGGCAGCAGGGACAGAGCGCAGCACCCGTAAGACCATACAGTGGTGGTGGGCACCTGACAAATGCAGGATGCAGCTGTGTGGCAGGTAAAATGATTTTATATAGATTTGGCTGCGAGCCGGATGTATCCATAAAAAGAGCCAGATCTGGCTTGTGAGCCATAGGTTCACGACCCATGCTCTATACTCAAAAATGTTGAGAGCCTTTTCTGCAGTCGACATACTGCTAGCGCACCAGACTTCTCACTAGCTCATTAGGAGGCAACATCAATCTAAGATATTGCCACCTGCTGGACACAATAATTAGGTTTTCTCTCCATCAGAGGGGAATAATTACTGAAGCTCTGTGACGCTGAACCATGCAAGCCCCAGGCAATTCTTGCAAATGTCATAGTTGGGCTATACAGAAACTAGCCAAGAAGCCAAATGTGTCAGCAATGTATTGTGTCAGCAGCATACTAGGAATCTGCTAAGGCAAAATGTCAGTTTGGGCAAATCATTCCATTAAACGGCCACTAATTGGCAATATACAAGCCTGTCTGCTGTCTTTAAAAGACGTGTTCCGACAGTCTGACTAGAATTATATGCACAAAGAACCATCATTAATATGATCTCTGTATACACAGGATATCCATTGTTATTGGCAGAACAGATCATGTTTTCTCATTTTAAAACATATATTATCAAGATTCACTGCCTTTATCTCAATTGTTAGCAGCCATAAAAAATGATTTGAATTCTACTTATTCTCACATTATAATCACAGAAGACATACCAATGTGTATGGCCGGTAGTGCATTGCAGATCATTTCTACAATGAAAGCTTAAAACAGTCATGAAACTGACACAAAGTACAAAATTCCGGCTCTCATCTCCATCTACTAACTATGCATGCTCTTTGATCAGACAGTGACTTAAGCTTAAATCTATTACAATACAGGGTGGATTATGCAGCAGAATTTCCACCCTAATTGGGGAATGTCCAGTGTATATTACAATAGAAGCATTGTGGATGAGATTTTACAAGATCTCATACAAATGCAGTGGAGAATATTTGCAACAGAAGCTGATCTGCTCTGCAGAATTGCAATCAACTGCATGTCAGTTTATGCTGTAGATTTTTTATAATGCGGTGAAAGTTGTAAAAAAAAAAAAAAAAAAAATGTATTTCTGCAACTTAATCTGAAACTGAATTTCCACAATTTTATTTTACTGAAAAATTTTCTTTGAGGTTTGTCTGCAACATTTCATAGCTGCACCAAAATATTGCAACATTTGGTATTTTTACACCAGTGGGTGTAAGGGCCACTTTACACACACCAACTTCTGTGACCAACTTCTGAACAGATCTCTGGTTGCAGTGAAATCATGGACACATTGTTCCATTTTGTGGCTGTGTACAAATGGAACAATGTGTTCATGATTTCACTGCAACCAGAGATCTGTTCAGAAGTTGGACACAGATATCTGTGTGTGTAAAGCAGCCCTAAGTGTCACAGTTCAGTTGGGAGGGGGCATGGTCGAGCTTGCCCGACTACTTCATCACTAGATGTGGGCCCGATGCTATCGCATCAGGAGGGCAATGACATCATGATGGGCGCGGGCTCTGTGATGCTGGGGTGGCGGCCGTCTCCTTCCCCCATCCGTTGTGTGTCTCCCCTCCAGTGGACTCTCTCAATGTATTTAAATAAATGTATTTTTAGTTAAAAACCTGTTTCTGTGTTTTGTTTTAAATATTAAAGTGCTTAATTTCCTTTTAAAAAATGTGTAGGGCCTCGCTGTATTTTCTCTTGCCAGTGCAAATAAACTAGGCAGCTGCTTGATGCCAACTCCCGCTGCCTGGTGTTACCTTCGCTGGCAATGAAAAATACAGGTGAGACTGTTTTTTCATAGTTATTTAAATAGACAACTAAAAAAAAATTATCGGGGGTTTCGCTGTATTTTCTGTTGCCAGCAAAGGTAACCCAGGGAGCTGGGGGATGAAATTCTCAGTGTGGTAAGGCCCAAACATTTTGGGCTACCCACGCTGAAAATTGCAGCTAGCAGCCCTCCCAGAATTGGCTCCTCCATGAGATGCCAAAACTAGCAGTTATCCCGGTCTTCCAGCTGCCGTGTAGCAGTGGCAGACTGGGTAATAAAGGGGTTGATGTTAGCTTTTTTTAGGCAGCTGACATCAAGCACTATTGCTAATGTCAGCCGTCAGTATGACAGTAGAAAAACTGGCACTATGCTATGACAATTAGAATATAGGAATATTTCATAAGCAAAAAATTAAGACACTTAGCTTTATAAATATGACATATTGATAAACCACCCTGTCACCACGTTGAGACATGCCTGCTTGACTGGGTCCCTATCCTCCATTTTCAGCCTCTATCTGGGTTAAAAACCTCCTCTTTTTATAGGCTAATTGGAAAAAGGAAAAAACTGATAACCTCTGAACATTGAAATTCCTCACACAAGAATTGAAAGACTCTTGGCTGGCTACAAATAGCTGTGATACTTGCACACTTGCAAAGGGGGTGGTACTGGGCACCCTATTGCATCGGTCTATTTTTCTTTTTGAAATTGTTAAAATACAAAGGAGATATGTCATCTGTGACTTATGCCTTTTAGACATTATTTCATCTTCCACTTGCTCAACTGTTGACAGTAACAGTGATTTTCACCAAGGGTGCCCAAACATTTGTATGCCACTGTGTCTCTAGGTATAAGAAGAATCAAAAGAACAACACGAGGAAGCCATACAGAAAAACATACAGAAAATGGTCTAAATAATACACATAGATTCGTAAGGGGAAAAAAATCATAATATATAAAGAAACTTATCCGATGATACCAAATCAACAGTACATATTGAAAAGAAAATATATGTAAAAAGAAAGAATGTACAACATTTACTGTATATACAATGAACTGGTATCGATGAAGATACAGGTATATTACAAAGTGTGTCATATAAAGAGGAATATCTAAAGATGAAGACCATGAACTCAAATGAAGGAGTCCAATGTGGAGTGAATCATACCTTCAGTTGCAGTGGCTGTGGGTGCATGCGGATCTAGTCGTGCTGAGCAGAGCTTTCGGCTAAAAGTGCCAGGTTTTTAAAAGAAGTGAAATCACACTAAGGGGTCATATGGAATTGTTGTGGTCATGTGGAAATGCGCATGCGTGTATGATAAACTTGGTTGGCAAATCAGAGAATGGCCTAAGGTGCAGCACCTGAGGATGGCACATGTGTAGCAACACAGCAGAAAGATCAGAAGAAAACACATGCATGAGGAGAACAGAGGAGAAGTATGGAGAAAGACGAAATAAGCCAAACATAATAGGATAAAGCTGACGCACAGGGTTGAGAGGCACTGAAAGGAATAAAAGGGGAGGAAAAAAAGGAGCTGTAAGCGAACTCGAAGGAACACTGAATGGGAAAGAAAGAAAGTCATAATATAGATGCAATGGCCAAAAACTGTCTAAGTATATATCAAGATCCCAAGTATAGAGAAAAGGAGCAAAGAGCGAATTAGAGAGTAAAATATAGGTAAAAAGGTTAGTCTTACCATATCTTAGGACACTTAAAAAGAGAAAACAACAGATCATGAACTAAAAGTATTAAATATATAAATAAGATATATAAATGTATAAATATACATACTTACATACATGCACATGTACACATATATTTAAATACTAGATGGTGGCCCGATTCTAATGCATTGGGTATTCTAGAATATCTATGTAGTTGACATACTATGACTGACAGAACTTGTTCAGTCAACGTGAGTGAACAATGTATAGCAGCACTATAGTATATGGCAGTACATTACAGCACATGTATAGCAGCACTATAGTATATGGCGGTACATTACATTACATGTATAGCAGCGCTATGGTATATGGCGGTACATTACATTACATGTATAGCAGCACTATGTTATATGGCGGTACATTACAGCACATATATTGCAGTACTATAGTATATGGCGGTACATTACAGTACATGTATAGCAGCGCTATGGTATATGGCGGTACATTACAGTACACCGCGGCGACTAATCAGAAGAGTGCTGCAGCTTGGCGCGCGGTTTGAATGCCGCGAAGTGCACCACCACTGCAAGCAGCCTGGAGATGACCGGCTGACGTCGGTCATCTCCCGGCTAGCTCGCCGCTGACTGGAGCTCAGCCATGGCACAGAGATCAGCGACTCGCCAGCTGGGAAATGACCGGCTAACGACGGTCGTCTCCCGGCTGGCTCGCGCGCGCGCTCGGTCCTCTGCTTGCCGGACCGTGCATACCTGCAGAAGCGCCGCTTCTGCCGGGCTGCAAATTGGCGCGAAATTCGAATGTTCAGCACGCGCTATTTGCATGCTCTGAACTCATTGGCCGCCGCCTTCGGCGGCAGCCAATGAGCTGCCTCTGTTTGGCGCACAATTTTGGTTACAGACACACTCTAAAAACCCTTAGACAATTATTTAGTAGATACTGTATGAAAAGAGAGAGTGGTGCGCTAATAGGAAAAACAATACTAAGATTTGACAATTTTATATATACTTTACTCTAAAATACAACAAACTCTCACACAAAATTATACACACTAAAGAAGTACAATAAAAAGTTGCTCCCAAATAATTTTTCTAAAATGTTTTTTATACACATGCTCATTAGGGAAATATATTCCCATTAAATTATTTTTCCAACCAGAATGTATGAGTATTTTATAAGAATTTTTAAAAAGATTTTGTTAAAGAATTTTTTATCCTAACACCGATAATACAATATATTGGATTAATTTCTATGAGAAAAGATTATCCATTACAGCTTTATATTTATCTTCTCATACGCATACTGTCCTTTTATGCCAAATAGAATTTAGTAGCAGATACTTACGGTATTTGTAGTATCCAGGGTGGATCTTTGCATTCTCCCCTGTTTCAGTAATGCACACTTAGTGTGTAGACTGTTTTTTAGCTGGTCGACTCCTGCATCCAAGACTGGGATGGTTCTTTCATTTACAAGCTCCAGGATAAAGTCAAGCTAACTTAGTGTATGCACTCATGCAGGTCCGGTCTCTTACACAGACTTGTACTGTATGAAGCATCCACGGAGCGATCAAAGCAGTGCTGATACTCCTCCTTCTCAGGTAAAACATGTATGTCTCAGTTCATTGATACTGACATTGACCTGGTGATGCAAAACTCTACGCACATTTCAAAGGCTGGCGGCTTCCTTTCTCAAGAGTAACCAGGTCCCGGATAACAACCATTAAATACAAGATCAATTAAATGCAAACAGTTCAATGTCAGTATTCCTTTCTGGACATTTTTTCAATACATTTTCCTCTCCAATCCTTAGTACCTCTTAGTATATCACATATTTGTGATTCTCTAAACATTCCCCATGTTTAGTAGCATAGTGTTTTGAAAGAGGGTGTTTTTAAAGAGGGAGTTGACATAGTGTTGTTACCCTTTGTGAACACCCTATATAAGGGTTGTTACCTGGCTCCTGGTTACTCTTGAGAAAGGAGGCTGTCATCCTTTGAAATGTGCGTAGAGTTTTACACCACCAGTGGGTGTGCATAGGGTTTTACATTTTTGCATATACATATACATAATGCAAACAGTCCTTTATGTATCTAATAAATCAATTAAACAATTCATCCTACCTATTCATGCCATAAGATTCCAATGTATATAAAGTAAAAATCCAGTAGGCTTCTCGTTCTGTTAAACGTATGATCATATCACTATCTCTTGTATGAATACTGGGACTTGTTCAAGAACCTGATATGTTAATTAATAAATAGAATGCCCTTGTGTAATGAAATGTGCAGGATCTGTAATAGGGTATGTTTGCAATTAATAGTGATTTGCGTTGTGAAATGAGGCCTAGGATATGTTGGGCAGTTTCACCAACATATCTGAGACCGCATGGGTATTTGATTAAGTAAACAACAAACAATGACTCAAAAGTAAAAAAAACTTTTCATGGGGTAACGTTTACCCAATGTAGGGTGAGTAAGTTGCCCTTTGTAATGTTTGAACATTGTAGGCAGTCCAAACAAGCAACAGTACCCTTCTGTTGTATAGTTAAAGTACTTTGGGTCTGTTGCTGTTGGATCCTAGGCCGCTTTTAACCAAATAATCTTTAAGATTGTTGAATGTCTTTACACATTATAAATGGGTCTAAAATTTTAGGTATTTCAGTATAGGTGCTTTGGAGGATTGTCCAATGTTTTCTGATATATTGTCTGATTTGGGGCATAAATGGGTGATATGTACTGACATAAGCAATTCTTTTAGGTTATGAATGTGATTGTCTCTTGGACAAAGGTGATGATGTCAAAACATCCATAGGATAGCCTCCAACTGTAAATTGTCATGGCACTCACATTATATGCAGTTTCACAATTTTCTTGCCCGAGAGACTGCTATCGATATCTTGGGAAATCTTTTACATGGATGTTCTTCAATTTGAATCAGTGACCTTTCACTTTGGAATCCACCTAATAACACACTGAGCTATTAGGAAATGTGACAATAGGTTATAATTTATAGTAGACAGGAAGAAAGGTTTTTCAAACACCAGGAGCAAAATAGTAACAATGCAGTGACATGCCAAGAATCTACACAACTAATCATATGCTATATAGTTGCAAGTCAAATGTATGTATGAGGTAGCCAGGATGATTGTCTAAAATGAAGGTAGTCTCATGCACAAAGCTGGAGTGGATGGTGAGATATGGAGCCTGAAAGTAAAAAGTTCAAAACTTTGTTACCCTTTTGCTTGTCAAATTGTATCATACTTTGGTTCCTTTATTTTGACCCCTCACAGATTGAAGTAGCTACTCTTGCTCCTAAACATAAGAAGACAAAGTTATCAACAACTTCAAGACCCCAAATTACTACACAAGCTTCCATTGCAACAAAACCTGCTGAACCGGACATCTTTGGATCTTTGACAGAACAAGGTCAGTACATTAATATTTTCTAAAAGCCAGCACACCTTTTAACAACCTTACCTTATGTTGGTTTTTACAGTTTACATCTTAAATTACAGTCCTGGAGTCAAAATTTGATATAGGCCTAGCGCTAACTTTAGGAACTATTGGTATTAGTGATAATTCTGAAAGTGTCAGGGGGCTTGGTGCTTCCTATACATATATAGCTCACTGGACAAAAACTATGGCTACTAGATATTGGTTTAAGCCTTATACAGGATGTTTATTGAGGCATAAAATATAATAAAATATATGGAATATTCTAAAATAGATAATACTTTAGATTATTCCATAAAAGATAAAAAACTTAAAATAACGATAAAATATAAGTTACTCGTGACGTTGATTTGTATAGTAGTGAGGTCTCCTATGATACGGGCACACCTTGGGATGGTGTTGGGTTGGTTTTCTTGTTGCACGTTTGTTGTGTTTTCGTTTTTTGTCTGCTGGTTGGGACACTATGGAGACAAAATATAGATCTTCTAAGTGTATAAGCTCCTTTGAGGTTTGGCTGTGTCTAGAGTTTGTTGATCATCTTACCTTTTGAGGGATGTCAGGTGTAATTGTATCCCAGGTGGTTAAATTGCTGTTTCTAAAAATTATTTCAAATATTTCAATTAGAAAGTATACTCATTAGGAGTAATCATGCCTCACTCTTGTAATTATAGGTGCGCTTTGTAACACTATTTGATCGATACCTCCAGAGCGTTCCTAGTTGTTGATATTCAGGCTCATAAATTGCACTGTTGCAATTGTTGTGGTAGTTCCTACCATTAGAGGTGAGAAGGGTACACTAGGATCTTTTTTAGGGTTGGATGAAGATGTTATTCCTAAAATAAATGACCGGGTTATATCTTTGGTTGTAAACCCTATACAGACTACTAGTTATATCACATTGTGCTATATTAATAATCACAGGAAATGATACTTTGAGTGTGTGCCGTTCAGGTTGTAAGTGGCGTGCTGGTTGTAATACTGTGGCGATAAGTTCATCTGGTGGTCTTTTTACCAGGTCTAAGGCAGATCTTGTATATTGCATCTGGACCGGTGGTCACGCTTGATATGATAATATGAGTGATTAGTGTCAATCTTTTTCGGCTGTGCCTTGTATTGTGAGTTAACTAATAACTTATTACCTGTTGCTTTCTACGTAAGTCCCATAGAAGGTGAAGGAATCGTATTTCTCAAATAGAGATCTCTGTATGATGTTGTTGCTGTAAGAAAGATTATAGGATGCTCTAGGAAGTGGTTATGTTGGACTCCAGGACCGTCAGGTACTCGGAACCGGGCTGTACTGTCTCTGGGGAGCCACGGGGGTTGAGGCCTGGTTTCGTTACCCTGGGTGAAGCTAAAAGGGTTTTTTGGCTTAGTAGGGATGGGGGATGATGAATAGGGAGATTGTCCTACTGAATAGACTGTTAGAATTTGTATTATGACAAGAAAGAAGCAGCTAAGTAAAGAAAAACAAGTGGCCATCATTACTTTAAGAAATGAAGGTCTGTCAGTCCGAAATATTGTGAAAATTTTGAAAGTGTCCGCAAGTGCAGTTTCAAAAACCATCAAGCGCTACAAAGAAACTGAAAGTGTCACTGTCACCTGTGGTATGTGGCTTTTCTGGGCCACCGCTGCTGCAGAACCTCCAGTGTGATGGATGAGCAGCTGGGATGGATTGGTTCTCCACGGGCAGAACAGCTCCCCGAGGCAGTTAAGGTATTTAAGTGTAGGGTGCAGGACGATGGGCA
>JARQOC010000002.1:256945554-257023618 GCA_033576535.1 Allobates femoralis | reverse complement strand
ATGTCCGCACTTTCCCGGGCCGGGGAAGAACTTTGGAGATGGACGTGGGCATGGGACTGGGTACGAGTGATGCATTTCCTGCCCACAGTTGTAAACAATGGAATGTATTGGCAGAGAATGCGGTCACGTGATCGGGTGCCTGTGATGTACTTCCGCCTCCGGAAGTAAACAGGAAGAGATGGGGAGGAGGTGGAGGCTCCGGATGTACACGCTGGACTTGAGGGAGGATGGAGAGAGGCGGACACTTGATCACTGGCCAGCAACACCACAGATTATGGTAATCAGACATAATGAGGGGGTCGACGTGCTGACCCGCTAACTCCGCCCCCTGATTAATCATCACAACTGAGGAGTGTACAAAAGGCAGGGATTCAGGCATGTGTGGGCCGCCATTTACCATACTAAAGGGGAGAAAGAGGATCATCATCTCCTTCATCCTGGGCGACCCGGGGCACAGACCGGTGCCCGTTGCTGCGGAGTATCACTCCTGAGGAACCCACCGACGAGAACTACGGTGGGAGAAACGCGGAGAGTGAAGGACGCGGCATCATCATGCTAAGCTAAGTGACTATTGGCTAGCTACCTTGGGTATTATACCCCTGCCTTACAGGTGCCCTCAGTGGCACGGTTGTGTGTCTCATATGTCCGGCCTTCAGTGGTCTGGGCCATAGATTTGTCTCTGACAGTTTTATGTATATTTCATGGGTGTGTGTTATTGATAGAGTGTGATATATATCTCATCTGAGATTTGGATTATTGCCAACCATTGTTGGTATTGGAAAATAGGTCACCACACTAACACGCCCTCAGTCACACACCCTGTGTTAGAGGGGAACCCTATCACAAGAATCAGATTCTTACATAAACACGTCCTATGTGGCATCTTCCACTGAACAACGGGGATAGACCCTGACTTGGCTAGTAGGACCTCATTTTGCACTTCCATGACACTCATAGGAGACGAACAGGTCCTTAGGTTAGTGTAAAATTGTGAGACTCACGACCCCTCACCCTAGTGTGCAATCAGGGCTAGAAGGGGCAGCCGCCGCGGTATGGGGACACCAGCAAGAATTGTTTTACGTGTCTAAAACTCCATTGCAAGGCAGGGTGAGACAGGGAGAGTATAGGGACAGCGTTCCCACCCTTGGTAAGGTTTGGATTGCATAAACCGCATCACAGGAACTATAGTTTCCTTCTTAACAAAATCGAATAAAAGTTACATTTTAGAAAGGAATCCTCCTTAATATATGCTTGAAAAAGTTTGGATTATTAAAAAACTAGAAAATCGGTGAGTAATACTAATAGTTCCTAAAGTTAGTGCTAGGCCTACATCAAATTTTGACTCCAGGTTAATAACAGTACATAGGTGGACTATACGCGGCCCCACCTAGATCTTTCAGCAGCAACTCAGATTAACCTACCTAGCTAGCTCCAGTGTACATCCCAAATAACTAGCTATCATTTAAATGACAGTCCTGCTCATCAATATTGACTACAGCTTATTTGTAATACAGGGGTCTATGCACCCCAGTATAGTGATACGGGGGGGCCCCTTTGGTTTACATGCACGGGCTCCGAAGAGCCTGTGACCATTGAGAAATTGTAGAAGAACACTATAGAAGTCGCCGGCCGGTCTGTAGGGGGGTCTAAGCCCCCCTACAGACCTCAAAAAGTCATTTAGGTCAGCTATTTTAACTCTTCATTAACTTGCCAGATCGGGAACTGCAAGCTATGCAGTTACCGGATGGCTCAGGATTACACATCCTGAGCCATCCGGTGACCGCAGTGCGGTATTCAGCACACAGTTTTGAAAAAAACTGTGTGCGACCGGCATTGCGTTCACCGCATCCGGATCCGGATGCGGTGAATGCAATTTAGGTTTCCAATGTGACCCTACCCTTAGTCCAAAAACTGACAGAAAAACGGATTGGATATAATAAACATGTGACACATGTGATTTTGCATGCGATTTTCACACAATCCAAAAATTGCATCCAGCCCTGAAGTGTGACCCTAGCTTTACTATAGACTTGCAGTGCTGGAGTCCTTGGTTCAAACCCCACCAAGGATGACATCTGCATACAGTTTGTATATTCTCCCTGTGTTTGGCTAGGGTCACATTGGCGTTTTTTGTTTTAAATCCTGATCCGGTTTTGAGCTTTAAAAAAGCTCAAAACCGGACCAGGAAACGCTCCTGATGGAAGCCGATGCAAAACACCGGATGGCTTCACAAGCCATCCGGTGGCCGGATCCGGCACTGCTGCCTGCGTTTAAAATCATGCAGGCAGCAGTTTTCGCAGCGTTTCTGGGACCGCACTGCGGTCACCGGATGGCTCAGGATGTGTAATCCTGAGCCATCCGGTAACTGCAGAGTGTGCGGATCCCGGCTATTGACGGGACCCGCAACCGTAATAAAGAGTGAAATTGCTGACCTAAATGACTGATAGAGGTCTGTAGGGGGGCTTAGACCCCCCTACAGACCGGGCTCCCACTTCCATAGTATTCTTCACCAATTTCGCACCGGGCACGGGCTCCTCGGAGCTGCGTGCATGTCAACCAAGGTGCCCCCCCCCCATCACTATACAGGGGTGCATAGACCCCTCTAATACAATTATGCTTACATTGATGTGTTTTACACAAAGAATAATCACAATTGCATTGTTAATTATATATTTACATGTGTCCGGAGCCAGAGTCCAGTGATTTCCAGGGGGGGGCTGTGTGCAGCAGCCTCCGCCCGCTCCTTCTTGATGGCCGCCCCCTCTGGCCGTAATCCAGTCTTGTGAGGGCGGGCACGTCGTTAAAGGGGCGTGGCTAACTATGTGCCGCGGTTAGCCACGCCCCTTTAATGACGAGGCCGCCCTCACAAGACTGGATTACGGCCAGAGGGGGCGGCCATCAAGAAGGAGCGGGCGGAGGCTGCTGCACACAGCCCCGCCCTGGAAATCACTGGACTCTGGCTCCGGACACATGTAAATATATAATTAACAATGCAATTGTGATTATTCTTTGTGTAAAACACATCAATGTAAGCATAATTGTATTAGAGGGGTCTATGCACCCCTGTATAGTGATGGGGGGGGGGGCACCTTGGTTGACATGCACGCAGCTCCGAGGAGCCCGTGCCCGGTGCGAAATTGGTGAAGAATACTATGGAAGTGGGAGCCCGGTCTGTAGGGGGGTCTAAGCCCCCCTACAGACCTCTATCAGTCATTTAGGTCAGCAATTTCACTCTTTATTACGGTTGCGGGTCCCGTCAATAGCCGGGATCCGCACACTCTGCAGTTACCGGATGGCTCAGGATTACACATCCTGAGCCATCCGGTGACCGCAGTGCGGTATTCTGCACACAGTTTTCAAAAAAACTGTGTGCGACCGGCATTGCATTCACCGCATCCGGATCCGGATGCGGTGAATGCAATCTAGGTTTTCAATGTGACCCTACCCTTTGTGTGGATTTCCTCTGGTTTCCTACCACACTCCAAAGACTGATAGGGTGTTTACATTGTGAGCCCCAATGGGGACAGTGTTGCCAATGTATGTATAAGTGCTGTGGATTTAATAACCTAATATAAATGAATAAATATTATTCTTAATATTATGTCACAATCAGGGCTGTATTTGGAGTTCCTGCCGCCCTAGGCACTTTTACCGGTCGCGCCTCCCCCCGATCAGTCAGACTAAGGGTGCCTTCACATTTGCGTATGGGAAGGCAGCGTATGCTGCCTTCCCATACGCAGTCAAGCGAATGCGCACTGTGTTCCTATGTTTAACATAGGAACGCATAGTGCCTGCGTTTGGCAGCGTTTGCTGCGTTCAGATGCGGATACGGAAGATATCTGCTCCCTCCAGGGTCCCCCGTCTGCACCCGGGACGCAGCATGTTGCATTTTTTGGGCGCTCGGGGACCTTGGAAAATCAGCAAGCTTCCCCAAGCGCACAAAAGAATGCATTGGCGTCAATGGGTCCGCAGTGTTCTGCGCTTGACAGCGCAGGAGAACGCTGCGGGCCCATTGAAATCTCTCCCGGTGGCCTCCGGTGATGTCACAGGAGATCACCGACGGCCACCGGGAGATCAGCTGAGCCTCTCATGATCTCCTCCTCCCCGCTGCCGGTAATCTCATAGCGGTGTCGGCGGGGAGAAACAGCTGATGTGACAGCTGTTTGAATCTTCCCGCGCCGACATCTCCTCTCGGTGTCGGCGTGGGAGATTCACTAAACAAGAAGTAAGGTGCGTGGGAGATTCAAACAGCTGTCAAATCAGCTGTTTAACCCCGCTGACACGTCCCGGAGCTTACCGGCGGCCGGGAGGAGGAGATCTCTGCCGCTGATCTCCGCCTCCGGACACCGCCGATTGGCTGCCCGGGCTCCACAGTGATGTGTCCGCAGGCGGACATTCTCCGCTGCGGACACAGAAAAAGACCCTGCTTCTCACTGCGTTTGTGTCTGCATGCCATCAGCATGCAGACACAAACACAAATGTGAAGGCAGCCTTAGCGTATGTAGACACAGCATTTTATTTTTCAGGCAGATACGTTCAATATTCTGAAAAAGCAACAAATAAATGCTAAAAGGAGTGCACTCATGCATGACAATGTATAAACGGATTGCTGTTCATATGTTCAGTCCTTTTGAGGTTTTCCTTTTTATCTGTGTGTTGTATCTTTTATCTGAATTCCAGCACTCAGGGGGTTCACAGATGTCAGTGCTCGTAGCCTTCAGATAGTAGTTAGACCTCCATACACATGAGACTAAAGTTGGCTAAACCTGCGAGGACAGTCTAAAGGTACCGTCACACGCGTCAGTTTTGCTAGCAATTTCACTGGGAATTTGCTGGTTGAAGTGAAATCATGGACACATTGTTCCATTTGTACACGGCAACAAAATAGAACAATGTGTCCATGATTTCACTGCAACCAGTAAATTGCCAGTGAAATTGCCTAGCAATATTGCCACGTGTGACGGTACCTTTATGTGTGTGGGGCCTCTAACTGATGATTGGTCGAGGGAAATAAGGATCCAGCATGTCCAGTTACACGCTGTAGATCCTTTTGTCCTCTAAAGATACCGTCACACTCGGCAATATTGCTAGAAATTTAACTGGCAATTTGCCGGTTGCTGTGAAATCATGGACACATTGTTCTATTTTGTTGCCATGTACAAATGGAACAATGTGTCCATGATTTCAAAGCAACCAGCAAATTGCTAGCAATATTGCCGTGTGTGACGGTACATAAAGTGATAAGCTGCAGTCAGAGACGTCTGAGGCCACTTTGACATCAGCGGTTCTGTACAGGATCCGGAAGATTTACCACATCTGACGCCTAATGGCCAACTTGCGGTACACTTGCAGCAAGCCCCCATTCATTCTCTATGGGGTTTGCAGCAATTGCAGTTTTTCAGCAATGCGGCAAATCTGGCAGTTGTGGCCGCAAAAAACCCCGCGGTTAGCAGTGTTTTTTTTTTTGCTGCAGCAAATGCCAGATCTGTCGGATCCAGCAGAACCGCACTTGCCGCACCCCCAATCGCAAGCTCCATAGACAAGGCATGGGGCTTGCCGGATCAGCACCGCAAGTAAGCCGTTAGGCGGCAGATCCGGCGCCATCTGCTTAATCGGACAGAAACCTCAGTAAATCGCTGATGTGAAAGGGGCCTAATAGCAGCTTCCATACAGTATACAGGGACACTGGGAAAAATGAGTGCTTCTCTATATGGGAGAGATGAGCAAACTCACTGCCAGCCGTGTGATCGGACACCTATCTATAGTGCTTAGGGGCTTTAACCAATTGTTTGGCTGACATTCAGCTGTATTTTTAGTCAAGCACACTTGCCCTATAATGTTTTAGGATCAAGTCTGTTAAATTAAAGATTAAAACATCCACATGACTACATCATCACAACCACTGGCAATACAATAACACATCACTAGAACCCCTGTCAGTATATCCTGAGAACCACTGTCAATACAATAATACCTCACCAGAACCACTGTCAGTATATCACCAGAACTATTGTCAATACAGTAATACATCACCAAAACCAGTCAATACATCACCAGAACCTCCATCATTACAATAATACATCATCACTATAACCCCTGTCAGTACATCACCAGAAAAACTGGCAATACAATCATATATATCCAGAACCACCATCAATACATCACCAGAACAGTACGTTCCTATAAAAATGTATATGCAGATTAAATGTCCCATACTACTCATCCTCCTTCCACATGTCCCATACTGCTCATCCTCCACCCACATATCCCATACTGTTCACCCCTCATATGTTCCAAGCACCTCATCCTCCTTCCCTGAATCTCATGTTGCTTATCCTCCCCCCTCATACGTCTCATGCAGCTCATCCTTCCCCCCCATCACTCTCCCATGTTCCACGCAGCCTCTCCCCTCCCATATTCCTTGCAGCCTCTCACCTCCCATGTTCCATGCAGCCTCTCCCCTCCCATGTTCCATGCAGCCTCTTCGCTCCCATGTTCCACGCAGCCTCTCCCCATCCCTCATCCATGTGGCTTCTCCCCCATCCTTGCAGCTTCTCCCCCATGTTCTATGTTGCTTCTCCCCCCACGTTCCATGTTGCTTCTCCTCCCCATCCATCCATGTACCCTCTTCCTATATCCTCCCCTCCATCCATGTACCTTCTCACCCATCCATGTACCTTCTCCCCCATCCACCAATCCATCCATGTACCTTCTCCCCATCAGACCATCCATCTATGTACCTTCTTCCCCATCCATCTATTTTCTTCCCCCTTTCCATGCCACCCCCCACCCATCCATCCCGTTCTGCCCCCTCTTCTAGGCCGCCCAATCCATCCATCCCATTCTGCCCCCTATTCCAGGCCGCCCCATCATCCATCCATCCCATTCTGCCCCCTTTTCAAGGCCACCCCATCCATCCATCCCATTCTGCCCCCTCTTCCAGGCCGCCCCATCCATCCATCCCATTCTGCCCCCTATTCCAGGCCGCCCCAACCATCCCATTCTGCCTACTCTTCCAGGCCGCCCCATCCATCCATCCCATTCTGCCCCCTTTTCAAGGCCACCCCATCCATCCATCCCATTCTGCCCCCTCTTCCAGGCCGCCCCATCCATCCCATTCTGCCCCCGCTTCCAGGCCACCCCATCTATCCATCCATCCAATTCTGCCCCCTCTTTCAGGCCGCCCCATCCATCCATTTATCCCATTCTGTCCCCCCCAGGCTGCTATCTTCGGCTGTAACAGCGCCTTACCTGACTCCACGCTCCTGATCCTAGATCCCGGCAGTTTCTTCCTCTGTGGCTCACACTCTCCGGCACCAGGTACCCGGCACCAGGCACCTGGCAGCTTCTTCCTCCAAGGGCTCCTGGTCTCCAGCACCAGGCAACCGGCAGCTTCTTCCTCTGCGGCTCCCGGTCTCCAGCACTACCAGGCACCTTCTTCCTCTGCGGCTCCCGGTCTCCGGCACTCGCCAGCTTCTTCCTCTGCGGCTCCCAGTCTCCAGCGCCAGGCAGTTTCTTCCACTGCGGCTCCCAGTCTCTGGCACCAGGCACCCGATAGCACCAGTCACCTGGCAATACCAGGCATCCGGTAGCACCTGGCAGCACCAGGCACCCGGCAGCACCAGGCACCCTTGCATCCTGGCATCCTCCCCCATATAACCCAGGCTGGGCTCCCCCATATGACCCAGACTGCTGGTTCTCACCCCTCCCCCATATGACCCAGGCTGCTGGCTCCCCCTCATAAGACCCAGCCTGCTCATTCCCCCCTCCCCCATATGACTCAGCCTGCTCGCTCCCCCCCTTCCCATATGACCCAGCCTGCTCGTTCCCCCCCTCACCCATATGACCCAGCCTGCTCATTCCCCCCTCCCCCATATGACCAAGCCTGCTCATTTCCCCCCTCCCCATATGTCCCAGTCTGCTCGTTTCCCGCCTCCCCCATATGTACCAGCCTGCTCGTTTCCCCTCTCCTTATATGTCCCAGTCTGCTCATTTGCCCCCCTCCCCATATGCTCTAGCCTGCTCGTTTGCCTCCTCATCATATGATCTAGCCTGCTTGTTCCCCCCTCCACCATATGATCTAGCCTGCTTGTTCCCTCCATCCGCCATATGATCTAGCCTGCTTGTTCCCCCCTCCCATATGTCCCAGTCTGCTCGTTCCCCCCTCTCCCCAATATGATCTAGCCTGCTCATTCTCACCCTCCCATATGTCCCAGTCTGCTCGTTCCCTCCCTCCCTTATGTCCCAGTCTGCTCGTTTCCCCCCTCCCTCATATGATCTAGCCTGCTCGTTCCCCCCACCCCCATGTCCCAGTCTGCTCATTCTCCCCCTCCCCCATATGATCTAGCCTGCTCGTTCCCTAGCCCCCTCTTCTCCATGCTGCTCTCCCCCTTGGCCCCCCAACCCCTCCTCTTCTTCAGAGCTATCTTCGACTCTAAAGTGCCTTACCTGCTCCCCGCTCCCAGCAGATCCAGCGACGAGGTCTTCTCCTCTCCCGCAGTCTGCAGACACTGCTGCCCGGCAGTGTTGTGATGACTCATCACCCGCTGCTGAGAGCTGTGACGCTGCAGCAGCGCGAGGCCGGATGTCAGGGTGGGAAGCCGAATGGACTCCACTGACTCCGGAAGTGAAGGGGCGCACGCATTAATTTGCAATCGTGCCTTAAAGACACGATTGCAAATGAATGCTCTGCCCCCGGGCCTCCTCCCTCCTCCAAAACAACTCCGAATTTAATAAAGAGTTTGGAGGAGGGAGGGGGATTAAAAAAACAACAGCAAAAAAAAAACACAGTTTTTAAACTTGCCCCTGGTGCCGCCCCCTTTACACCTATATCCCTAGGCACATGCCTATGGGTGCTTCATGGGAAATACAGCCCTTATCATAATACCAGGATCTGAGGATATTCTATTTCGAGGTCAAGAGCTCTCTGATGTGATGTTGCTGCCTGACTCCCTGCACTGTGGTGGACAAGAGAGCATTAACTGGTTAACAACAAGAAGTATGGTGTCTGTGTACTGAGGCTAGGGTCAGACTTGTGACTCCCCCCAGTCTGCTGGATCCATCAGAAACTTAGTTTCTGGCAGGAGCAGCGCATAGCTTCACCAGCATAAAATGCTATACACTGCCTGGATCTCTATGGCAACTGGAAGCTTACCGCAGCTGCCGGGTCCACAGACAGCCCCCGGATATGCGCTTTTGCAGAGTGCACAGGAAACGCTGTTTGCAGCATTTTCCTGTGCACTAATGAAAAGCGCATATCTGGAGATATGCTTCCGGTTGCTGTAGAGATCCATAGCTTGGCAGCACATAGCTTTACATGCTGGTAATACTATGTGCTGCTCCTGCCAGAAACTACGTTTCTGGTGGATACAGCAAGCTAGGGGCAGATGCAAGTCTAACTGAACCATAAACTCTCCCCATACCATGGGATTTGAACCCAGGACCTCAGCACTGCAAATCTGCAGTGCTAACCACTGAGCCACCTTGCCCTTAGAAGGGATTGATTCTTAGAGCACCGTGTAGATATTGGTCAGTATATTATTTTCTTTGGATCAGAACTATTTTGTATTTATAGTCACATGTTATGAATCAATAACCCATTTTAAGGCTATTATATGACATATGATATTTGCCTTAGCCATCATCCATGATAGTTTATGTTTTTATTTATACGTAACTATTTAGGTTTCTGATATTTATTATATTATATTATATTGCACTTCCCTTGCACCTTTTTGTTGAGTATTTTGGATGTACTAATGTGGTAATTCTTGTCATATCATTGACTGCTATGTGTGCATTTTATCACACCATGGTGGGTTAATTTTAGCCAGACTGTTTAGCTGCTTTTTTCACCATGCATATTTGGATTTGTATAACTTATGTTTGATATTTTACATTATAGTACAATTTGATACTTTAAAATCGGCATTGGTTCTTTCAGTGTCTCTTTTAATGGAAAAAAGAAAAAAGGAAGGTGGTCCCTCCTATTAGGGCGCTGTCTTTGGCAGAATTGTATAGGTTCCATATTTATGGAAAAATTTCATCTTTTTTAGTTGACTCATTAAATTCAACTATTTGCTGACCTTGTGCATCTTTACAACATGCCATTTGTAAATCATTGAGATGCACTAGTATGTATACATATATCCCATGTGTCATGGTCGATTAAGGGGTTAAGAAATGAATGAGACTCATTGCATTGCTCCCTGAAAGTTGAGTGGTAGACTTTGCAGTGGGTAGCAGCATGGTAGTAAGTCATAGTCCCTTAAGGCATTAAGACATTAATTGAGCGTTATGGTATCCTTCTCTGCAAGTTCAGTAATACACTTTGCAGTGGATAGTAGAATTGTGTTGTATGGCTCCAATATAACATATCACGTTCAACAAAAAATAGTGATAGTGGAAAGCTAAGTAAACACAGATTCTTTCAAAGAAGATCAGGACCGATTTGCTGGTCAATTTCTGGACTTGCTTTAGAGCTACACGAGGTCTGTGGCCGATCAATAATCAATATCTTATATGCAAATGTAAACACAGTTATGTGTGCGGATATCTACAAGCAATTCCATGAGGCCAAGTGTATTATTTTGTTAAGCGATGAATTGGGTTCCGTAAAACAGGAACTAGGCTATATGTCTATTAATTTGTCAGATTCTATTTTATAAAATTGTAGGATGAAAAACTGTAACTTTAAAAACCTTTTGTAAAATATTCCATTTAAGATAAGTCATGTTAGAATGTAAACAAATACTTAACACATGATTATCTTTTCACTATAGGTCTTCCAACTTGCCTATTGTGTGTATGTCTTGGTACATCAGTGTATTGTGATGATGTGGATCTTACTACTCTGCCTTCTTTACCAAAGGAGACTACTTATTTGTATGCCCGATTTAACAAAATTAGTCACCTTCAAACCAAAAACTTTGCAGGACTTGGTATGTAACACTACAGTTTTTCAAAATAAGCTCTGTTGTGTACCGTATGTGAACGTTTTACTGACTATATTAAAGGGTAGCCCAGTCTAAAATGAATTTTCCCAGCTCATGCAATATTTGCTGCCAGAATGTGCTAATATCTGAGATGAGAACTGAATAATCCCAGCCAGAAACTGTAAAGATGGGTACGGCCTCACTCCATATACTTGTACTAGATGGAGGCCCGATGCTATCCCATCAGGAGGGTGGTGATGTCACGATGGGGTAGGTTCTGTGGTGCTGGGGGCCGTGGCCATCTCAACCCCCGTACACTCTCCCTGTCTGCTCTCTCCCCTCTGTGCACTGTCTCTCCCCCCATGCTCTCTCCTTCCTGTGTGCTGTCTTCTCCCCTCATGTGCTCTCTCCTTTGAGCTCTCTTCCCCTGTGCGCTCTCCTTCAGTGTGTTGTCTTTCTCCCCCATGTGCTGTCTTTTCACCTTATGTGCTTTCTCATTGGAATTGTCACCCCTCTGTGCGCTTTCATATATCCTCCCTCTGTGTAAAAGTAAAATTAAAACAAAGTATGTAAAAGGTAACATTTAATTAATATGAACATATATATGACATTGGTGCTTTATTTTTCATTCTGTCAACTAAGCACAACAAAAACACATTTTCTTCTATTCTTCTATTATTTATCTCTATCTATCATCTATGTATGTCTCTTTCTATCATATATCTATCTATGTATCTTATATCTATTTATCATCTACAAGTGCATCTCAATAACTTAAAATATAATCAAAAAGATAATTTATTTCAGTAATTCAATACAAAAAGGAGGGTAAGCCACAACAGGTCATTGCTAAAGAAGCTGGTTGTTCTCAGAGTGCTGTATCCAAGCATAATAATTGAAAGTTGAGTGGAAGGTGTGGTAGAAAAAGATGCACAAGCAACCTAGATAACTGGAGCCTTAAAAGAATTGTTAAGAAAAGGCCATTCAAAAATTAAGGGAAGATTCACAAGGAGTGATCTGCTGCTGGAGTATCACGCTGGGTGTAGGGAGACACCCAGCACTGGATGATGACAGGGGAGAGGAAAGGAGTGCCTGATGCTAAGAGCAAAAAGGGGGGGATGGTGACCCCTATAACAACTAGCGCTGACACCTGCTCCCCTAACGTCCCTATACAGTTTCTGCAACTGTCCCCGCCAGGATATCTATTCCCTGACTGTCCCTGGACTACCACTATACAGGGATCAGGGCAGGTGATCACTAGTCAGCCCGGCTAGCAATTAGAGAAAACCACATAAGGGAAACAAACAAAGAGGGAAGAGATACACTTAACATGAGCAGATTCAAGCAGCAAGCCATCAGACTCCAGGAAACACTGCTTTGAGCTAAGATGCAATCAGAAACACCTGAACAGCTATCACCAGCAGTGCATCAAGGGAAATATATAAGCAGCTCCAGTGGCGGACCTTGTGCCTAGAGGGCCCTGGTGCAGCATTTGATGGTGAGGAGCGGGGGTGTGCTAGTGGAAGTGGGCAAGGAGCAGGGGGCGGAGGGTTTTGCTGTAGTTGCTCCTTCTCCTACCTGCGCCGGCTGCGCAGTCCCGGGGGCAGCGGCAGAGCAGAAGGGGGGGCGGGATCAGCCAAGGGAAGTAGGAAGCTTCCCTCAGTTAACCCCTTGTCCTCAGACACAGGGTCATGTCGGTCGGCTGGGGGCCCCCCTGCAGGCTTGAGGGGCCCCCTAGCTGGTCGGGGCCCTGGTGCAGCTGAACCAGCTGCACCACTGTAGGTCCGCCCCTGAGCAGCTCAAGGTAAGGAATCAGCTGGGTCCTAGTGACCTCCAGCTTTAACTAAAAAAGGAATGCCTCTTAAAGCGACAGAGACATTTTTAGGATTTTGGCTGATTGGCCAAATGCTGGGACCTTCTGCGAGTGGCCTCTACAGTCTCATCCATGCCTCCTGACACACCCATGACATGTAGTCAGTGCCTCAAGAGCCACCACACACAGATGTATCCAGGACATAGGCTACAACTGTCGCATTCCTTGTGCAAGCCACTCATGACCAATAGACAAAGCAAGAAGCGTCTTACCTGGGCCAAGGAGAAAAAGAACTGGGCTGCTGCTCAGTGGTCCATGGAGTTTTCAGATGAAAGTAAATTTTGCATTTCATTTGGAAATCAAGGTCCCAGAGTCTGGAGGAAAAGTGGAAAGGCACAAAATCCAAGCTGCTTGAGGTCTAGTGTGAGGTTTCCACAATCAGTGATGGTTTGGGGAGGCATGTCATCTGTTGGTGTAGATTCACTACTTTTATCAAGATCAAAGTCAGCGCTGCTGTCTATCAGGAAATTTAGAGCACTTCATGCTTCCTTCTGCCAACAAGCTTTTTGGAGATGGAAATTTCAGCTGGACTTGGCACCTGTCCACACTGCTAAAAGTACAAATACCTGGTTTCATAACCACAGTATCACTGTGCTTGATTGGCCAGCAAACTTGCCTGACCTGAAATCAATAGAGAATCTATGGAGTATTGTCATGAGGAAGATAAGAAACACCAAACCCAAACAATGCAGACGAGCTGAAGGCTTCTATCAAAGCAACCTGGGCTTCCATAATACCTCATTAATTTTCTGAGATAATGATTTTCAGGTTTTCATTGGCTATAAGACATAATCATCAACATTTACAAAAATAAACACTTGAAATAGATCACTCTGTTTGTAATGACTCTATACAGTATAATATATGCATTTCACTTTTTGTACTGAATTACTGAAATAAATTATCTTTTTGGTGATATTCTAATTTTATTGAGATGCACTTGTATCCATGTATCTGATATCTATCTATTATCTATGTATCTCATTTCTATCATCTATGTATCTCATACCTATCTATCTATCTATCTGTCTGTCTGTCTGTCTGTCTATCTATCTATCTATCTATCTATCTATCTATCTATCGACCACAACCTGAGGTGGAGATAAGGTGAACAGTCATCCTACCCATCTCTTTATCTGTTCACAAAAAAACCTGGCCCTGTTAAAGACAATTAAACTCTCTCAGTACCTATTACACTGGAGCATTACATTCAGGTTCACATCGCCGAGTTTAACAATGTGGATGACACATATCTCCCCTCTTGTACTTTACCTGTGATTACCTTACAATATCAAATATCTATTTATCACACTATTTTGAGAATATTGGGGTCTTTTTAGACAAGGTCATGAACCCCTTTGCCACAAACACGAGGTCATTTATACAAGATACCAACGATTTCCTAAAAAAACTAAGAGGGGTGAAACTACAACAAGACAACCTGATACTTGTGTCCTTTGACATAGTATCGCTATATACTTCTATAGATCACAATAGAGGTATAGCAGCCGTAACAGAGAAGTTACAACAAACAGAATATAGCGATGCTGCCAAACAATTTATCATCGATCTCCTGGAAATTGTATTAAAACAAAACTATTTTCTCTTTGGTGATTCCTTTTTCCTACAATTGGCTGGGACCGCCATGGGCGCGAAAATGGCATGTGCTTATGCCAACACGGTCATGGCAGTCATGGAAGAAAACGTAATCTACGGCTCCCATCACTTTGCTAATGTAGTAGAGTGGTGGAGGTACGTGGATGATACGTTTGTAATATGGAAGGGCACAGAGACACAACTGGAAGAATTCTTTGAGTTCTTAAATTTAATAGATCCCACCATAAAATTCACTAAAGTGCAATCGGAAGATAAGATACAGTTCCTAGACGTATTGGTGAAGAAGCATGAAAGAGAGTTCAGTACGACACTATATGTTAAAAAGACGGATAAAAATAAACTTCTACGATACGATAGTCATCACCCAGCAGCAGGGGCGGGCTGGCCCAGGTGGCAGGGGGGCAAGTGCCCCCTGGGCTGGTGGTATAGTCCACATCTAGGGCCGCCCCCTACAGAAACGGGCCGGCCGCGGGCGTCGCTTTGCGGCCGGCACATGACGCGAAACGGCCCGGCCGCGGGAGTCGCTTTGCGGCCGGCACATGACGTGAAACGGCCCGGCCGCGGGAGTCGCTTTGCGGCCGGCACATGACGCGAAACGGCCCTGGCCGCGGGAGTTGCTTTGCGGCCGGCACGGCGATAGTACATGACGCTGGAGGTCTCGGATCAGGTAAGGGCTGACAACACACCCCCCCCGCTTCTCAAGTCAGCCCTGACAGCCCCCCGCCCCCCCCCCCCCCCGCTTCTCAAGTCAGCCCTGACAGCACCCCCCCCCCCCCCCGCTTCTCAAGTCAGGGCCGGCAGGGCAAATCTGCCACCCGGGGATGGAGGCTCCAGCCAGCCCCTGCCCAGCAGCCCTAAGGAGAGCGATACCAATGGGACAGATGCAGAGGGTAAAAAGGATTGTCAGCGAACAGACAGAATTAGAAGAAAAAGCAAACCAGTTAATGAGTAAATTTGTAGAAAGAAGATACCCGAAGAAGCTGTTAGAACAACAGATGGAGAAAGTTATAGACAACAAGGGTGAGGCCATAGAGAAAAGGCAAAGGGAGAAGAGGATTCCATTAATAATAACCTATAATGAGGAAGCACCAGAGATAGACAAGATTGTAAAAAGGCATTGGCACATCTTAAGTAGCTGTATACCGGAGGTTGAGGAGTTCAACAATAGACCTATGACAGCGTATAGGAAAGGGAAAAATCTGAAGGATGCTTTTATTAGATCAGACATTGGCTCTATGAAAAAGAGTAGACAAACAACTCTGACATCGAGAGATAGAAAGGGGTGTTATCCGTGTATCTCGTGCATTGATTGTAAGTACATGCAGAAAGGTCCAAGTTTCACACATAATGGAGTCGAATATAAAATCAACCACTTCCTGACCTGTAATAGTGACCACGTGATCTACTTGCTAGAATGTCCATGCGGCCTCAAATATGTAGGTGAGACCACTTTAGAATTTAAAAACGCGTTTTAACCAGCATAGACATGACATCAGAGCAAAGAGGAAAGACCTGCCAGTTCCAAGACATTTTGTAGAAAAAAATCACAAAGAGAGGGATCTGAAATTTAGATTAATCGATGCAATACCCCCACTCAGAAGAGGCGGAGACAGGACCAAATTATTGAAGATAAGAGAATTAGAGTGGATTTATAAACTAAACACTCTGAGGGCCGTCAGGGATGAATGTTGAATACAAAATGAGTCTGACATTATAGAGATTTTGTAACAAAGTAAAGCAGGTAGTAAGGAAATCGGAAATAAACAAGAGAACCCTGATAGGAAAAG
Organism: Allobates femoralis; assembly: GCA_033576535.1. Classification (NCBI taxonomy): domain Eukaryota; kingdom Metazoa; phylum Chordata; class Amphibia; order Anura; family Aromobatidae; genus Allobates; species Allobates femoralis. The sequence continues at coordinate 257,007,407 of JARQOC010000002.1, read as the reverse complement.
TAACTCGGACGTAAAAAATGGTACTTGTAGATAGAGAGCACTAGTCACAATAAAGGCACAAACTGTATACGAGTTTTATGATAATCAGATATTAATCACTTTTAGGTGTAATTTTGATGCACACTAGTATTCATATAGATGAATTTTAATGTATTTTAATATATTTATATGTTTTATTATTATTATTCATATTTTAGCCCATCTAATGATCCAGAGCAATGTTCCGGTAGAAAGCACAGCAAGGCAGAAACAGTGGCCGCTATCAAATTTGCAGAACAGACTATCTGGTTGACCTGTAGATGCCATGCACAAAGCACATGACGATAAGCACTTTAATTCTATACAATAACACAAGCATCTTATGGATGCAATGCATAGCACTTTAAATGTATGAAACTTCAGCACTTTAAGCACAAAAAAATAAAATAATGTGACTATATGATATGACTATGGTTTATTAATCATGGAACTACTAAATGGATAATCTAGGGTATCCCCAATAGTATAAGAAATCCTATTGACCCCAAGATCGGCATACATGGTGAGCGAGGGGGTTTCCTACCACCATGTAAGGCTGACACCTGACCGCAGTGGCATACACACTGTGCTTGGTGATTCATGGCGAGGGATAATGACAAGTAAAATAGGGGAGACTAATAACGGTAACGGTAGTTTTAAAATAAAATTAACGTATAGTCTCAAAATAGATTTTAGCATGTGCATATAGCACTTTTTGGATATAAGTGACCTGCACATACACAATTTTGCTCAATTTGCACAAACTACCAAGTGGACATTGACAATAGGCATGTAAACACCGCTGAAATGCAAATGCAGGTGTAAAGGCATATAATGCGAGTCGCAAGATGGCGGACGCCGGATATCCGGTATCGCCATAGCGACGGTAAACTACTCAAATTGCTAACCCGTATCATGTGCGTGGCAGCACTTTGACGAATCAATAGAGATCTAGGAGTCATCATGAGAAATGGAACACCAAACCAAACATGTAGACGACTGAATGCTTTCAAAGAGATGGGCTACCAGTAAACTCATTACTGTGCTGAGTATGAATTTTCAGTCATTGCTAAAGCATAATCATCAACATTTACAAAATAAACATGAAATTAGATACTCTGATTGTAAAATTATAGGCTAAATATATGCATTTCACTAAAGTGTATAATATTGAATACATATCTTTTTGATTGTTCTATTATGAGTGCACTTGTATACATATAAACTGATTTGATTATTATTATGTGACATATATCAAATCAAGTATTCAAACCTACCTTCTATCTATATCTACTATATGACCAGCCCAGGTGGAGATAAGGTGAACAGTCATCCTACCCACTTTATTGTCCAAAAAAGCGGCTGTTAAAGACAATTAACTCTCTCAGCACCTATTTAATACTTACATTGCAGGGTACATGGAGTTTAACTGTGATGACATCCCCTTGTACTGTCTGTGATACCACAATATCAATATCTATTTATCACACTATCTATATCTATCTCATATTTATCTATCATCTAGCTATCAATCATTTATCTATCAATCACATTACAAATGAAAAAGGTTAAATTTAAAACATTTTGTAAACAACATTGCTAGTAAAGATTTTCTGACTTTTATCTAATAATTTACCTTGTAATGGTGTTTAAATAACCTTGACTTTGATATAGCATCGTTGCTTCACTCTGGAGAAAGCAATGTATATTTGTCCATGGCTACATGCAGGTTCTGGTAAATAAATTCCCACTCAATTGAGGGTCTGTCCTTGGGATTTGTTAATGATCATTTCAAATACATGTTGAAATTCAATGCTCTCAAAACTTGTTGCGTTTTTTACATGCTATAACAACAAACATAAATCGTTCTTTGTCTTTCACACTAGCGTATTCATTCTTCCTATAACTGTTTTGCCTCATTCACTTTCTGGGTTCCCATGTGCCTTGTTTCCAAATGTATTGCTCAAGAATTTCTCAGTAATAATATTGATGTACATTTTGGTCGATCTTATTAAGGTTGAAATTTACCATTAGTGTGTGTAACGCCACTCTATTTGTCCTTAGTTTCCCCTCATTACTTTTCATGTCATTGCTCTTACCCTATGCTTCTTTGTCCCTGGCTGCCTTGCTGTGGAAGCTATAGAAAGGGTTGAAAGGTCTTCTGCTGCTGTGCTGGTATGTGACTTTTGCGTGTGTCCAGGCTTGCAGCCACTGTCAGGTCCCCTAGGCCTCTGATCCTGTGTTGTGTATACTGGTTCATGTTTGTGCCTAGGGTGCGCGCTGCCAGACCTTCCCCATTTTTATTAGCAGTAGTGTGTGTGCCTTGAATTGCTGTCCCTAGCCTATTGCTGAGGGGCAGCTCCTATTTAAAGTTCACCTTCCCTGTTGGGCATCGCCAGAGCTTTGCATTACATTTGTGAATCTAGACATGTGAGGAGGTCCAGCCTGCTTCTCTTGGCCATTCTGTAATTCTAGCTCCAGTTCTGCCTGCAATCAGTCCTGTGATAGCTGATGTCTTTCTGTCTTTGTCCCTGGACCCGTGGTGTCTGTGTTTCCCTGGTACCAGTGTCCTTGCCTTGAATGTGGATTCCTACTGTGTAATATTCCTGGAATCCTTCTGTGCCTTGTACCCTGAACCAAAAGACTGTGAGTTTACTGTGTTTATGAATATACCTCTGTTCATCTTTTAAAGTTGGAGTCCGGTGTTCCTGCTGAGCATGTACTATGCTGTGCTCATACTATTGTGCTGTGTTTGCACTGTCCAGCTCCAGTCTGCTCCTGTGTAGCTTGTATCATCAGCTCCAGCCATGATCATTGTGTTTGCACTGTTCTGATGTAGTGCCCATGTCATGAAGCTCCGGTGTGCTCCTGCAGTATTTGTACCATCTTGCTTGGGTCCTTTCCAGTCAGTGTTTGATGACCGATGTCTGAAGCCTGATGACTAATGCCTGGTGCTTGGAGCCTGCTGACCAATGTCCGGAGCCTGATGCCTGATGTCCAGTGTCCAGATGTTCTACCTGTGTCCAGATGTCCTGCCTGTGTCCAGATGTCCTGCATGTGTCCAGATATCCAGCCCTGAAGTACTGGTCATCCAGGTAGTGTTCCAGAGTCGGTCCTGCTCGTGTTCTTGGATGAGCTCCTCCTGCGTGTTTCTGGGAAGTCTCCAGCCTTGCATCCCGGTGATGGCTCTGCCTGAGTTTCCTGGATCTGACCAGTGGATGTCCTAATATGTCCTGTTGGTGTTCCTGGACCTGTGTCATCTCTGTGTTCAGCCTGTGTCCCGATGTCCAGCCTGTTGCCTGGGGTCCATCCTGTGATGACGTCTGCCTGAGGTTGGTGAAATGATTTTCTCCTGTTGTGCCACTTCTATGCTTAAGGCCTGAGTCAGAGGTCCTCCTGATATGTCCATGCCAGAAGACCTTGGACTGCGTGAACCCATGATGACCTCCCACCATGCCATTGCCTGATGTCTGCCTACCTGAGATGTCCCCCATGCCTGATGCGCGGAATTGGAAGCCTGGCATAATGTCTTGTTACTTTGTACTGTGAATTTATGTTTAGTAAACTTTGTTCCTTTTACCTGAAGTTCTGAAGTCCTGACTCTTACCACCTTACCCACTCGCACAGCTGCCATGTGTCTTTGCCCATCCCTAGTCTGGACAGGCGTGGGTCCCCCATGTGGTTCAGTGGGTCCACATACAACTACCATCTGGGAGGCAAGCTCCACATCCCATTAGCCTGGCAGCGTGGGAGTATAAGCAAAGCCCGTTCTGTAACAGTAAGCTCTGGCCATGGTCTCCAATGAGCATGTGGGACCTGCAGGACTTTCCCCGACCCAACCTACTGCGTAGATTAGACTACTCGGATCCCACCTAAGTGACCTGAGTAAGTGACCAGATTGCTGGAGCCACTGACTTGGTCAGCAGATCAGATGAGCAATGGACTCCACTGCCATTTTGTGTACTGTGGGACTAACCACCAAAACCAATTGAATTTTTGGGGGATTTTTTTTCTTTTGCATCTTCAGAAGAGAGGGCTTGGGGGGGGCTACTTAATGCTGTTCTATTTGTCCTTTGTTCCTCAGTGTTACTGTGCATGTTAGCGCTCTGACCCTATACTCCTTCCCCCTATTGTCACATCGCCATCGGACTCGGTGGCCGGTGTTCCTGCCTCGGCCGCTGGGAAGAGCCGGATTCCTTCGTCTGGTGGTGCTGGTGATAGGAAGGCCTTGTCCTCATATGGACCTGCTCCAGCGACGTCTGCCTCTGTCGCTGAGCGCCGCTGTGTTTCCCCTCTGGGTGGTGTTGGTCGCAGAAGAGCGGGCCCTGCAGAGGTGTCCGTTAGGCGCAGCCTGCGTTCTTCTGTCAGAGGTGGGCTGGGTGGAGCCAGTCGTGCATCTCCATCTGGCCTGGCTCTAGGGGCGGTTCGGATGAGGTCATCAGGCTGTGAGCTCCAGCCTATGGGAGGTAACCGCGCCCTTCAAATACATTGGAGCCTGTCTTGCAGGCCGCCAGATATAGTTTTGGTTCCCCAGTGATATAGTGTATGTTTAGTTTTGTCTCTGACCTTGCCTGGATTTTTGACTCTGCTACTGCCTGACGATTTTGTACCTTCGCTGCCCTCTCGGTTTTGACTCGGACTCCTGACTACGTTCTTCGCTTCCTGATTTTTTCCCTTCCTAGACGACCTCCCTGCTCTGCTGCTCCCATAGGCAGCTACCCCCTGGGCTCCGCTATAATTCCAGATCCCTGTATAGGGGTTAAGGGTCTCGGGGTTTCTCGGGGTGCTGCCTTACCAGCAGCTCAGCCTTACAGCGGACGGTCGTCATACCTATCCAGCTGGGATGCTGTTGTCTGTTACCTTTAAGGATGCTGCTCGGTTCCCTGCTCCGCTGCATAGCCATACGCTTGTTGTAAGTCTTTGCTGTGCTGATTGACCATCTGCATGTGCAGTCACTGGCTGCCTTGCTGTGGAAGTTATCCACGGGTTGCAAAGTCCTCTGCTGCTGGTGCATGACTTTCCACGTGTATCCAGGCTTACAGTCGCTGCCTGGTGCCCTTGGCCTCTGATCCTTTGTTGTGTATACTGGTTCCTGTTTGTTCCTATGATGCACACTGCCACACCTTCGCCACTTTTATTAGGGGCAGTGTGTGCGCCTCGAATTGCTGTCCCCAGCCTATTGCTGAAGGGCAGTTCCTATTTATAGTTTCCCTTCTCTGTTGGGCATCGCCAGAGCTTTGCATTAGATTTGTGAATGTGAGGAGGTCCAGCCTGCCGCTTTTGGTCAGTCTGTAATTCCAGCTCCAGGTCTGCCTACAATCAGTCCTGTGAGAGCTGATGTCTCTCTGTCTTTGTCCCTGGACTCATTGTGTCTATGTTTCCCCTGGTACCAGTGCCCTTGCCTTGAATGTGGAGTCTTGTTGTGTGATATTCCTGGAAACCTTCTATGACTTGTATCCTGAACCTAAAACTGTGAGTTTCCTGTGTCTTGTAAATAAACCTCTATTCATCTTTTAAAGTTGGAGTCTGATGTTCTCACTGAGCATGTACTATTTTGTGCTCATGCTGTGGTGCTGTGCTCGAAATTTCCAGCTCCGGTCCACTCCTGCAGTGCAGGTGTCACTCAGCACCGGTCCATAATTGTTGTGTTTGTACTGTTCTGCTGAGCTCACACTACTTAGCTCTGGTCCCTCCTGTAGCCCATGTCATGTAGCTCTGGTCTGCTACTGTGGTGTTTGCACCATCTTGCTTGGCTCCTTTCCAGACAGTGTCCTGATGACCAGTGTCTGGAGCCTGATGACTGGTGCCTGGAGCCTGATGACTGATGTCTGGAGACTGATGACAGATGTTGGGAGCCTGATAACTGATGTCCAGAGCCTGTGTCCAGATGTCCGGAGCCTGATGACTGATATCCTACCATTGTCCCCGATGCTCTGCCTGTGTCCCAGATGTCCTGCCTGTGTCCAGATGTCCGGTCCAAGGTCATGGTCAACTAGCCCCTATTCCTGATTTGGTCCCAATTGTGTTCCTGTATGGGCTCATCCTCCATGTTCCTGGGGAGTGTGAAGCCTTGTATGCAAGTGATGACTCTGCCTGAGTTTCCTGGATTTGACTAGCTGGTGTCCTAAGCTGCCATGTTGGTGTTCTTGGACCTGTGCTCTCTGTGTTCTGCCTGTACCCCTATGTCCGGCCTGTTCCCTGGGGTACATTTTGTGATGACATCTGCCCAAGGTCGGTGTCTGATGTTCTCTTGCTGTGCCAGTGCTAAGCCTGAGGCCTGAGTCAGAGGTCCTCCTGGTATGCCCATGCCAGACAAACTTGGACTGCATAAACCTGTGATGACCTCCTGCCATGCCATTGCCTGACATCTACCAACCTGAGATATTCCCCTTGCTTGATGTGCAGAATCGGGAGTCTGGCATAATGTCTTGTTTTCTTGTACTGTGAACTTTTATGTTAGTAAACTTTGTTCCTTTTACTTGAAGTTGTGCGGTGTCTTCTAGCCCTGATTCTTACCACCTTGCCCACTTGCTCAGCTGCCACAGACCCCAGTTGTTGCTTTCCCCTAGTCCTGATAGGCTTGGGTCTTCCGTGTGGTCCAGTGGTTCCACATACTATTACCAACTGAGGCGCACGCCCCACGTCACTGTGGCCTGTCGGTGTGAGAGCACAAGCAAAGCCCGTCCCGTGACAGTGTGGAATTAATTTTTATTGAGCTTTTGTTGGATGTTACCAATGGGATCATCTGAATCTCAAAAAATGATAAATGTGACTCAAAATAAATTATTAAATCTCCAAAGGAGTGCACAATTAAGATAGCTTCTTTTATTTAATTATTATTAAAATCGGTCAGTAGTGTGTGTATGCCCTACACCTGTAATCCAATGAATACTGAGCAGTAGGGGAAGGGGGAACCTATAATCCCACACTCACCCTATCCTCTGCCCCTGCCTGTCTACGGAGTTTTATACACATAACGTGTCAGGTGTCCCCGTTCCACGGTGGCTAGCCCTAATGTCCCTGTTGCTGCACTATGGCCATTACCACCCCTGGGAATCTGTCCTGGTCTCAGGTGTATCTCAAAGTAGATGTGGGTCGACCCCCATCATCTTCCCTGTGTGTGTATGATTTAATTTCGCATCGAAGGGTGTTTTATTTGTAATTTTTGGTGCATACGAATGCTATGTAGCATAACCTCCACTGGCTGATAATATCTATTACGTACAGAGTAGACCCTAGAAAGATATAGTGATGTGTCTCAAGCACCACTCTGTACTACAAACAGGGGTCCGGTCTCAGGTCTGCTGTGTCCTATAAACCACCCCCATTAGATATATGGTTAACATCAGTGTCAGTGTCCAGGTCGCTATATGCACACCTTCCCTTGATCCTTATACATACATCATACATATCCCCTATTCAGGGGTACACCAGGTACAGAGATGACACTCAATCCCAGACAGATCGATAGTTCCCACAGGCAGGTGTATAGAATCGTTACTTATCTGATGCACATGATCGTTTCGTCAGTCCCAGTCATAGATCTCGACGCGTTTCTGCCCGCTATCATCGCTGGGCGTCCTCAGGAGAGACTGTGCTGTCAGATACCGGTCCAGCCTTATTCAGGTCACCGGGGGCGCTGTACAAGGCGGTGTGATAACCTCCCCTCCTTCCTCATTGGTGTCAGCGTCACAGAGTGCCCCTCAAGGCTCCCTTATATCTCCCATGTACTCAGGGGAGTTGGAAACATGTGTGTCAGCTCCCACCATGTATTTAGGACGCTACTTCCGGTTTCGCGGGTCCCGGACCGGAAGTGCGTCATCCGACACGCTGGGCGGAGCTATCCGCGCTTGCGTTCCACCTGCTGCACATGTGACTTCCGGTATGCGTTCCAAATACCGGAAGTCCATCAAAATCGTCATTTATACGCCCCCATCTCCTCTGTAAGACACACAGGACGTGCAGGGACAATACAAATCCCCTATGCACATCCTGTGCACCCGGAAATAGGGAAGGGGGGAAACATATACCAGGGAAGGTAGTTCCATGAAGATCCCATATTGGTTTATAGATAAACGTGACCTGACAAATAATATTGTATATACTTTCAGGGAACAAATAGTGTCGTATCCTATCCTAATGGGTTGAAGCATCATATAATCCCATCATTCCTGGATTAGGAGGGACTACCATTCCGAACCCCCGTACATGTTCACCCGCCCCCAGTATGTGTGGTGTGGAGGTATTTTTGTATGTATATATATAGCAGTGATGAAGAGGTCTACTCGGGATCTCAGCACAGCGTGCTCATGTCGTATATTTATATGAAGGTGTTATTTCACCCAGTTCCTCTTCATCCCTATCTCCACATCGTTTACAATACCGTGAGAGATTAACAATGTCTCAGTTCAAGTCTCTCATACTGTATATTGATTTTTATCATACATCTCTTTCCATCTCATAAGATAGTTTAGAAGGAACGTTCCCTCAATATTCTACCAGAATTATCCTGATGATATCATGTCCATTATATGTGGATCCGATATTACCTCACCCTCATGTCCCTTTTTTGGGCTAATAGGTTATACAGGGAGATTATACAGATATATGGGAACAAAAGTGTAATACACTAAATAGAACCGGGGACCATAGGTCCAGGCATTTTCGTCTGAGGGGAGGGACAGCCTACAAGAATGGGGTATAGGTTAGCTGTTCATTGAGGCCTTCTTTCCCAGTGGATTCCATCCTATATATCCACTTTGTTTCTCTTCTGAGGATCTCCCCATCCCAATTGCCACCACGTTTCGGTTTCTCCACTACCTCCAGGACCTGAAATGAAATGTCCTTTATGTCCCCACCATGGGTATCATGCATGTGTCTGGAAATGGGAGTGTCCCTTTCATTCCTAATATCTCCTATATGGTCCCCAATTCTTCTTCTCAATTCCCTCTTCGTTTTTCCCACATAGTCTTTAGGACAGCTACATTGGAATAAATAGATGACCCCTTCGGTTTTACAGTTGCCGAATTGTCTATTCTGATATATGGCTCCTGTAGTGCTACTTTGGGCCATCTTAGTTACCCTTATGTAGTTGCAGAAAGAGCACTTCCCGCACCTGAAGGTGCCAGATTGTCTCTTGTCCAGCCACGTGCCTTTCCTCTTGGGAGGGCAGTAGTGGCTATGGACCAGTTGGTCTCTTAGGGATCTCCCCCTCCTATACGTGATGGCCGGTTTACTCGGTAGCAAGGGTGCAACCTCCTTATCTGCCATTAGTATGTCCCAGTGCTTACAGATGATATCTCTCACCTCTGTGGCCCTATCATCGAATGTCCCTATAATCCGGGTAATATTTTCCTTTGAGGACCTATTATTTGTTCTCAGCAAGGTATCCCTGTCACTCTCCTTGGCATGATTATAGGCCTTACTCAATATATGAGGTGGATATCCCTTCTGTGTAAAGCGCTCTTGCATCCGCCTTGCTTCACCATAGAATTTGGCGGTATCGGAACAATTCCTCCTGGCTCGCAGGTATTGCCCCCTCGGTATACCCTCTCGTAAACCTCTGGGGTGGTGGCTGTCCCACCTCAGTAGATCATTTGTCGCGGTAGGTTTTCTATATATGGTGGTTTGAAGACCCCCTTTACCATCCTTGTATATACTGACATCAAGGAAATTTATGGATTGTTCTTGTATTTCAGATGTAAACCGTAACCCAAAGGTGTTCACATTTAACTGCCTGATAAAGGTCTCAAAGGATACACCATCGCCCTTCCACAGCACCATCACATCATCAATGTAACGACCCCAAAACAATATATGGGGTCCCCACCATGACGCTTCATCCTCCGGGAAGACGACGGTGTCCTCCCACCAGCCCAGGAGCAAGTTAGCATAGCTAGGGGCACAAGAACTCCCCATAGCTGTGCCCCTGAGCTGGTGGTAGAACCTCCCGTCAAACTCAAAGCAGTTATGTGTCAGCACATACTTCAGCAAGTCCAGGACAAATTTGTTGTGTCTCACGTATTGATTCCCCCGGCTGGATAGATAATACTCAGTTACATGCAGTCCCATCTCATGCGGGATACTGCTGTACAGGGCCTCCACATCAATGGAGGCCAACTGTACACCAGAGTCCACAGATACACCATCAAGCTTCCCGATTAAATCCAGAGTGTCACGAATATAAGATGGAAGGCTTGTGACAAAGTTGCGGAGTATCTTATCCAAATATACCCCACATCTCTGGGTGCTTGAGTTGATACCTGACACTATAGGTCGCCCCCTCAGGGGGACCAGGCCTTTGTGTATCTTCGGGAGTGAATAAAATACCGCTGTTACCGGGTGAACATTATACATGAAGTCCATCTCGTTCTTGCTCAGGACACCATCCTCAAATGCCTCCGTCAGTATGACGTTCAGTTCGTCTTGATATTCTTCTATTGGATTTTTATCCAGTTTCCTATATGTGGTCCGATCCTCTAGGATATTGGTGCACATGGTTTTATAGATGGTATGATCCATCAATACCAGGTTACCCCCTTTATCTGCTGGTTTCAGTACTAGGTGATCGTTCCTAATGAGACCATCAAGGGCTGTCTTTTCCTCTTTCGAGAGGTTCTGATGAAAACTGCCCCTATGTTCTCTTAATTGTCTAAGATCTTTGGTCACTAGATTCAAGAATATATCAATACTCGTAACGTCACTGGCAGGTGGCATTTTTTTACTAGGTGGTTTACAATCTGTAAATGGTCCTTTCCCCTCCACTCTAAGGGTATCTCTGTGTAAATCCAGAAGATCTCCAAAGGTAGAGATATCCTCTCCCTCAATGTCAATATTCTGGTATCTTTCTTCGTTAGTGAGTCTGAAGTGCCTTTTCCATTTTAGCTTCCTTCCGAAAAGGTTTAGGTCTTTAACCCAATCGAAGTCGCTAAAATGGTTGGTGGGGACGAACGATAAGCCTTTAGATAGTACACGTTTCTCGATGTTTGAGAGGTCATAGTCTGTTAGGTTGATAATACGATTCTCATCTATTGGTTCGATCCTGTGGGTGTTTCCAGGTTTCTGCCTCTTAGAGGGTATGGATCTCTCCCTAAAAAAGGACCTGTGACCACTGTTCCCAACAAGGTGGGTCTGGATTGAAATGACCCATATGAATAGGAACCACCATAGTTTGAATCTCGACCTACAGGACTCGGTTCTCGGTCCCCAGGTCCTTGACCTCCTTGGTAACCTCTGCCTTGACCACCACCATCCTTTCCTCCCTTCTTCCTCCATTTTCTCTTCCGGGTGCACAGGATGTGCATAGGGGATTTGTATTGTCCCTGCACGTCCTGTGTGTCTTACAGAGGAGATGGGGGCGTATAAATGACGATTTTGATGGACTTCCGGTATTTGGAACGCATACCGGAAGTCACATGTGCAGCAGGTGGAACGCAAGCGCGGATAGCTCCGCCCAGCGTGTCGGATGACGCACTTCCGGTCCGGGACCCGCGAAACCGGAAGTAGCGTCCTAAATACATGGTGGGAGCTGACACACATGTTTCCAACTCCCCTGAGTACATGGGAGATATAAGGGAGCCTTGAGGGGCACTCTGTGACGCTGACACCAATGAGGAAGGAGGGGAGGTTATCACACCGCCTTGTACAGCGCCCCCGGTGACCTGAATAAGGCTGGACCGGTATCTGACAGCACAGTCTCTCCTGAGGACGCCCAGCGATGATAGCGGGCAGAAACGCGTCGAGATCTATGACTGGGACTGACGAAACGATCATGTGCATCAGATAAGTAACGATTCTATACACCTGCCTGTGGGAGCTATCGATCTGTCTGGGATTGAGTGTCATCTCTGTACCTGGTGTACCCCTGAATAGGGGATATGTATGATGTATGTATAAGGATCAAGGGAAGGTGTGCATATAGCGACCTGGACACTGACACTGATGTTAACCATATATCTAATGGGGGTGGTTTATAGGACACAGCAGACCTGAGACCGGACCCCTGTTTGTAGTACAGAGTGGTGCTTGAGACACATCACTATATCTTTCTAGGGTCTACTCTGTACGTAATAGATATTATCAGCCAGTGGAGGTTATGCTACAAAGCATTCGTATGCACCAAAAATTACAAATAAAACACCCTTCAATGCGAAATTAAATCATACACACACAGGGAAGATGATGGGGGTCGACCCACATCTACTTTGAGATACACCTGAGACCAGGACAGATTCCCAGGGGTGGTAATGGCCATAGTGCAGCAACAGGGACATTAGGGCTAGCCACCGTGGAACGGGGACACCTGACACGTTATGTGTATAAAATTCCGTAGACAGGCAGGGGCAGAGGATAGGGTGAGTGTGGGATTATAGGTTCCCCCTTCCCCTACTGCTCAGTATTCATTGGATTACAGGTGTAGGGCATACACACACTACTGACCGATTTTAATAATAATTAAATAAAAGAAGCTATCTTAATTGTGCACTCCTTTGGAGATTTAACAATGGGATCGTCTGCATGAAAATATAGTGGCTGAGAGTTAGGCAAGTGTACTGCTAGACGAATGATGGCATGGGATTGTTTATGCACTGGAAAAGCAAATATTCTCTACACAGCCTCTGACACACTGACATATCTTAAATTGACAAATTTGGTTTGTTTCATCGTGTTTGATGCTTTTTTCAGTAATTTCAATATTAGCCTTGTCCTGTTCTTTGTATACATATTTAAAGAAATATGTAACACTTTGGATGGATGCACAAATTTCAACATTAATATGGTAGTTGTATTTTTTGAGCAAATAGGGGTTTTATGGAACAACCCATGAATTGTCATTTGATTATGAATTATATTTGTATGTTCTGCTAATGTTTCTTCGGTAACTTGGCTAGTCATCTTTTTCTTTGATGGTGTATTCTTGATCCTTCTTTGGAAAACCTTTGGTACACTTGCCCTTATCTATACAGGGAGAGTTAGGATTGGCTTCTCCACAGGGGTCATGAATCTTTTTTTTTAATAACAACATTGTGAAGCTGAGGGTATTTAGTTTAATTTGGAATTTATGCCCATACAATGTTGTCTATGTCATCTTCAGTCCTTATTTTAGAATCGCTTTCAAGGATGATCAAAATATGACCATGTGGAAGATCACTCTTTTGAAACCTGCTGATGACTCACCCAGGCCAAGGTCTCAGGCACAGTCTGGAAGTCACGGGTGGCGGTGCCTGAGGCTGTGGCCCTGGTGGTAAATGAAAAAGGGGAAAAATAAAAGAAAAATAAAAGAATAAAGTTTGTTTGTGACGCCACCTGTAGGTCCCGGTGATGGCACTGGCACTGCTGGAACCTCCAGGGTGATGGGCGGCAGCAAGATGGAATGGCTCCCTATAGGAGGAGCGGGATCCCCGGGGTGTTGGAAGTAGTAATCGATGGTGTAGTAAAGCAGCGCAGTCACTGTTGAACAAGGCAGATCAATAGCAGTTCAAGGAAGAAAACACTGACACGTTGCTCACTCTGAACAGGTATTTACTCCGGTATCCTGCAGGCATACAAGGTAATGCAGTTCTTGTTGCGGAGTAGTGGACCGGGTGGTTCTGGTAATGAGTAGTGTCCCTCTGAAGCTCTTCTGATGTTCCTTCTCTATCACACTCTGTCCCTTGTGCTGCTGCCCTGCTATACCCGTGCGGTAGCACTGAAGGCACTCGTTTGGGTTTCCGCCACCGTCGCTCCGCGGTCCTCGGCCCTCAATTGTGGGTCCTCCGGGTGTAGACTATGATGGTCTTAGGGCTGGTGGGTCGTGCTCCTATAAAGCCATCGACCACTCCGGGTTTTGTGGTTCAGGGATTTAGCCAACTGGACCACTTCGGACCCGGCACTCCGGGTCTGGACTGGGCAAGGATATTCAGTTACCCGTTCTATTCTTGGCCCCTTTCTCTTCTGGGTCACCAGGTTGAGGTGCCCTCCCTGTTAGCTTCTTTTTTTGCTGTTCTGTAGCTTCTCTAACTCTGTTTCATCTGCTGCGCAGCTCTGTGCAGCTCACGTCTGATTTCTCAGCTCTTTTCACTCTCTCGCTTCACTTGACTAACTTCTCACTCACTTCCTGATCTAACTCCTTGCTGCTTTCCCCACTGCTTTATTACCTAGCCTCTCCTCCCACCAGGACCGGTTACCCTAGTAACGGGTGTCTAATTGGTCCTCTAACACAAGGTGTTGCATGTGGTGCTTCAGGATTATCCTATTCATTACTAAAACAAAGAATACGACACCTTCAGTCAGGGGTGTAGTACCCTTTTGTGATGCACTCTTAGTGGGGTGCCACACTGACATGGATAACTGCAGTGACCTCTCTGAATAAGCCATTGTTGATCTTTGTTAATAGGGAATCGATTTTCATTTTAAAGACACGTGCAACCAATTCTGGCCTTTGTTCTGCATGTTGCCACTGTTCTAAATGCTTCATAATTTCAGTCCACTGGGATTGCACATCATGGTCACAAACGGATCTGGTCGACCATACTTGGTAACTATAGACATAGCATCTTGGCAGCTCTGTTGCATATTTCTTGGACTTCCTTCAAAACATGATGGCAAAATTGCCATTTTTCAAATTGGGATGCCCTTTTCAATTGATTTATTTATTAAGTGTTCTTGAAGAAGGCAGTAATCTTCAACTTTTAAATCTTTTTAGTGAATTCTGATGTAATGAAGATGATTTGCCTCGATTTTGATATTTGCATCTACCAAATATTGCTGTGTTAGTTTGCCACCATTGAGTAGTGAATTAAATCCATTCTTTATGGATAATGCGTAGCTGTAGTACTGAAGTTGGGTGATCCTTCATGCACTATTTCCCTGTTGCTTTATGCAAGCCTTGGTCTCCATAAGTGAAAAACATTGGATACAGCAGGGCATCTAAATTGCTATGAAAAATGCAGTTCGTTGTGTTTTGGGGGCTGCATGGATCTGGTTTTAAATGAATAAGTCTCTATTGAAGGTAGGCTCACCATCGTCATTCTGAGAGACAACTGCTACTTCACTCACTGTTGGTTTGATGTATCACCTTGGATCTTAAGGCCTATCTTGCTTTACTGCCATTGTGATGTTTGGCATTGCATTTCCGTTTTGAAGAGATATGATATCCTCTTGATGTTCAACATTGCATGGCATTCGATAAGTAGTAGCAAATGGAGTATGGGCCATATCCAGGAGGTGGTGAAATACTTGCTCCTATGGAGGTAAAAGCAAGAGAACTGTTTATATTTCGAATATTGGCTATGAAGTTTCTTCTTTCATCAACATTATAAACACTCCTGAATACTTAGTATGGGTAGATGGACTTTACCGTTTCTGACAACACTGCGTAAACATTCCATCTGGAGGGATCTCAGCTCCAAAATTCAAAGATTGGCAACTTTGGCATTAATGTTCATGGCATCGCAGCTGTGTTCTTGAATAGTATTTTAATCATGAGTAAAAATTTTTGCTTGTAGTTGAAGTGCATGTCTTACATTTTCTATGTGGCTTGTTTCCCGACGGATGTAGAATTGTCATTTGTGTTGTTGTCGCACTTCTCTCTGCCTTTGAGTTTCAGATTGTTGATGAAGACGGTCTGCTGCTGCATTGTGTGACAGTTGCTTTGATGTGGCCAAAGGAGATTGTTGCTGACATGCTTTCTTAGGATAATACATTATTACGTAACCTTATACATTATACTTAACCTTATACACCTTGAAGTTTGAGGGTCTGTGGCATTGCGTACTCGTTGTGATGCAGCATCTTCTAAGCGTGGTATTGATGTTGGGACTGAAGTTTCTCTTGGTGATGGTGCACAATGACCTTCTGTGACAATGTAATGGCTTTAGAGTCAGGAGACTCAACTGAGAGACATTTACTTATATGCAGTGATTTGGTCAAGGCAATGCTGTTTTTCTTCTGGAGTCTCTTTGTGCGGCGTTATCTTTTGTGTTGTGACGCTGCTGCTTTCTTTTCAGTGTCATTGGCTTACTTTTTATGAGGAGCCATATTGGCACTGGTGGTGGAGTCCTGCGGTAGTTCTTTATTTTTCTACTTCCAGGCCAGGTATGTGGCGCTGATAGGGGAGTCCTGCTGCAGTTCTTTATTTTTAAACGTGTGGTCGGGTGTATGGCACTGGTAAGGGAGTCATGCGGCAGTTGTTTATTTTTAAATGTGCGGCCGGGAATGTGCGCTGGTGGGGGAGTCCTGAGTAATGATGGGTGAACCTGAAGTGTAAAGTTAGGGGTCTGTAACGAACACCTAGTGTTTGTCAACAGATCCCGAACACGGGTTTCCGTGGGAAATCTGTGTTACAGTTCTGGTCCAGGGGTAAGGGGGGTTTCTGTAGCACAAAGCACATGATTGATAAACATTATTATTATACTTACTGGGGCCTGTGGCCCGCGACCTGACTCCCAGAGTCCCGCCGCATCTGCTTCCATGCTGCTCATTATCCTCCGGATATATTCACTTCACTGATTGCAGCCAAATGAAATCTAGCAATGCACTTGGCAGGATGTGGTCAGACCCCATTATATAAAGCAGACACAGGTGTTCAGAACCTCCCTCAACCGGCCACATATGGGGGACGTGATTTTACTATGCACAAGGTAATCTGCACACATAAGATACCATTCACACTGATATCAATGATGCTAGAGTGTCTGTATGCCACCCACTGGTCCCTGCCACCAGACCACATGGGTAGCCAGTACGATGCATCCACACCACTAGGTGAATGACGCCCCATGAGGCCCAGCCACACTCTGCAAAAAAGATAAAAAAGTGCAAAAAAAAATTTTTATGTGGCCGGTTGAGGGTGGTTCTGTGCACCTTTGTCTACTTATATAATGGGGTCTGACCACATCCTGCCAAGTGCATTGCTAGATTTCATTTGGCTGCAATCAGTGAAGTTGTCTGAATACTGTCTTATACTATCTTCTTGTGTATTTAATATTCACTTCACTGGCTGCAACAGCCAATCACACACATTGTCACACAGAATGGATGTCTGTGATTGGCTTTTAAAGTAATCTGCTATCAGCCTATACATTCTAGTATGGTAGAATGTATGGGCTGGTTTCGGCTTACTCCACACATGGCACTCAGCTGTCATTCTGTGCCTGCTCTCTTTGCTAATAGACGTGTTTGTCTGCTGGCAAAGATGTAGCAGAAGTGAAGATAATAAGACCTGGATTACGTCAGTGGGAGGTTTTTGATTTCTTTCTAATAAACATGAAGTCCCTAAATATGTTATGTCTGGGGGCTGCGGTTTTCAGCATGGGGGACCCAGAACGCTTGGAACTTACCACGATGAGAATCCCAGTCCCCAGCTGTCTAGTTTTACTTTGGCTGGAGATCAAAATATGGTGGGCGCTCCCACATTTTTTATTTCTTTTTTTCTTAAATAATTAAAAAAAAATAGGTTTCCCTGTATTTTGATTGCAGCTAAGGTAAAGCAAGGCAGCTGGAGGTGGCAGCCCATAGCTGCCCACTTTATCTGTGTGTGCTGAAAATCAAAAATATCATGGAGCACTACTTCATTTTTTTAAATTATTTATTTTTACACTACTATATGTTGTGGTAAGGCCCATTCTGGGCCCCCATGCTGAAAACCGGAGCTGCCCCTAGAAATAGTGCATTAATCTAGTGCCATTTCCAGGTGCTTTACCCGGATCTTCGAGCGTCACTGGTGGGGGGTGGCATTCTGGGTAATAATGGGGTTAGTGCCAGCTTTGTATTGTCAGCTGACACTAAGCCCGAAATTCATGATGTCAGGCCAAATTAGACCCAGCCACCATGAATTTCTAGTAAACAGTAAAAAAAAACACAACATAAAGACATTTTTTTTAGTAGAAATAAAACACAAAACAGATTTAGAGACTCCATCTTTAATTACAAAAAAAAACCTCCGACATAATACACAGGTACTACATGTTCAGCTCTGCTTCATCGCTCTGTCCAGAGTGACAAGCAGGCTCAAACTGAGTGGGGTGCCAGGAGAAAGGTCAATCAAGTTCACCACTGAATCATGCACTCATGTGACTCTGACTCTGATATCACCACAAACACTGCCGTAAACTGAGCAGTTATTGGCAGTGATTGCGATGCCCTGAGAAAGGTCAATTGAGTTAACCATTGAACCGCGCACTCGGGTAACCCGACTCTAACGTCACTGCAATCACTGCCAAGAACCGTTCAGTTTACGACAGTTCCCCCGCCCCATACTGTAGAGCACGAGATCACGGTTCAGATTCAAGTTAGAGTCACATCTGGCCCTAAACTCAAATTTTACAAAAAGTCCGGGCATGTCCGCTGATTCAGTGGGTTTGCCCATCACTAGTCCTGAGCAGTTCTTTATTTATTTGACACTTGTGCTAGGTAATAGGTAATAACCATACAGGGTGCATCAGCACTTTTGAATTTTCCTTTTTTTGTTGATTTTAAAATGGAAGGGATAAAAAACTTTTTTTTTCTCTGCCCAAAATGCAAAGGGAATGTGTCATCTTTTTTAACTTTATAACATTTAGAGATCATTTCATTTTCAACCTGAACTGTTCACAATAATTTACAGTAATCTTGACAAGAAGTTCCCAAAATTTTACATGCCACTGTACATGTTAAACACTAAAATAAAGGAATACAAGCATTACCTAATTAAAAAAGCTTCCATCACACTTTGCTTCAAAACCAAATCCTTTAAAAACAAAGGCATTTATTAAACATACAGGTACCTCCAACTTTTAATTGTAAATGTATTAGCTGGCCTTTGTGGAAAAATATAATTCAGTGTTGGATAAATGCAAGATGTTCACAAATAGCAGATAGTGTAGACTTATGATAGATTTGGTGCAACATAAAATTCATAATAAAAATGCATGGATGTGTTTATCTGTGCATTAATCTGTGCACAGATAAATGGAACAAAGTATGGCAACAAATCTGTCACACCAGGAGGCAGTGACCTTCTGACAATGTTGTCAGTGAATTCCCTGTTATTAAAGGCTATGTTCCAAATTTTGAGGTTATCTCCTATTGATGATAGGATAGCTTCCCAATCACTGGGGCTCCGACCACTGGGATCTCTTACTATGATTTGGCAGAAATTCTTAAAATTGAGACCATAGCTTTTGAACTTTGTGAACTACAGAATATCTTTGGCACTTGTTTACATAACAGAAAAATATTCATACATGCTTATGTAAAATACAATTTTTGTCCATGACCTTACTTTTCTTCTTCATAGACAAACTGAAGTATGTGGATCTCTCAAGTAATTATCTATCCGAGATTGATGATGATGCTTTTCACCTGCTGCCGTCCCTCCAGGAGCTCATTCTATCTGAGAATCAATTGAGGCGTTTGCCCGAGTTGCCCTCAAGTCTTGTTAGACTGAATGTCCAATATAATCAGCTTCAAAGTTCTGGAATTCGGCCCGAGTCTTTTAAGGTGACTTACTCAACCATAAAGTCCATGGCTACTTGAGCTAAACTGTGATTGCTTCCTCTTGTACCCATTGTTTAAATGAAATTAACTTTTGAATGTATTTTATGATACTTGTCAATTTTTGAGACGGAGCATAGGGAAGAGAATGGGAAAATGCATGCCTTGTCCTACATATAAAGGAAAACCCCAAATCAAAATTAGTTTATATTCATCTCTTGGGAATACCCTACAATGAATACAGCCTATGCACTAGACTCCCTTTATACAGAAACCAGCACTTTATTTCAAACACAGTCCAGATCCTTAAATGAATACAAATAAATTAATACTCCAGACATGACTACCCCATGAATACAGGCTCTGACCATGCCTTCTAATATAGACAGATAAATAACCAGATCTCCCCTATGAACCATAGTCTCAGATCCCAAACATCAGAACTCCGACCAGACCAACCTATATTTTCTTTATAAAATTTATATTATAACATGGTGCTATCCACAACAATGTATCCAGAAGCTCAGGTTGAACTTTAGTACAGAGGGCAGATTATACACAGGGGCGTAACTACCACAGATGCAAGGGTTGCAATTGCACCCGGGCCCTGCAGCCTAGGGGGGCCCCAAAAGTCCCTTTGGCCTATAGGAAAAGACTAATACTAGTAAAGATTTGTAATAACTGAGGGCCCTGTTGGAGCTTTCGCATCGGGGCCCCTGGGCCTGAAGTTACGCCACTGGTTATACAGCTTTCACTTCTGGGAGATTTCAACAACACTTGAACAACTTGACATCTCTTGGATGTCAGGATATATTGTTAGAAAAAGTTAGTTATCAAATGTTTATCTTTTACTTTTTTCAGGACCTCACACATCTGCAGTTTCTACATCTTTCAAATAACAAACTGGACCATGTGCCTGTACCCCTTTCTTCCAGTCTTCGCTCAGTTCATCTCCAGGTATTTACACATAAATTGTATTTGTCATTCAGGGTATTTTTTTAATAAAATCCCAAGTTGAAGTAGAACTGATTTGTGGCAAAGATAGCAAAGCCAAAGCATGGAGATGTTTCCCAAATGATCTGATCATTGCTTTAATTTACGAATATACAGTAAAAAAAAAAATAACAATAATAATAGCTAAATGTTAGTAAGGCAATGTTCATATTACAACATTACATACGTGCGGTGCTTTTAACGGATCCATTTGGCAGCAGCACCAACACAATGTAACGGTCACGTTAATGCAACCATAGCCCTCCATTCATCAAAGTAGGCATGCGTTTGCAAGAATACGTTTTTTTGAAAAGCATATGCAAATATGGTCTGCAGCGGTTTTCTGTCTTTCTGTCAAGATAAAATATTTGATAGGATAGATGTGTGTGTATGTATGTGTGCATATATGTAAATGTGTGGGTATGTATGTGTGTGTATGTGTATATGTGTGTGTATATATGTGTACGTCTATTACGTGACCCCCCGTGTCACATGACGTGGCGGGTAGTGATGGGCGAATCCTAAATTACTCAGAATCGCTTGACTCCAGCGAGTCCGAGCACAGGACTCGCTACTCGTTGCGAGTCTAGCGAGTCCAATGTTAATGAATGGGGAAGCGAGTAATAGCGAGTAGTGTGAGATTTACAAATCGCAGATGTGTCTCGGAAGCTTCAGCCTGAAGCAATCCTAGTTTTGTCATTTATTTGCATTGGACTAGTTTACTTTGCAACTGTAATCGCTGGCTGGGAAACTCGCACAGATAAGAGTCCTGTCTTCTTTGTGTGCTGGCTCCAGGGTCCTAGAGCCTGCCTGCTGCCTGATGTAGCAGAGCTGAGATTGTTCTCAGTCTGCTCATTCCCTGTGTACAGACATGAATGTCTGTGCACAGAGATGATGTAGCAGAGCTGAGATTGTTCTCAGTCTGCTCATTCCCTGTGTACAGACATGAATGTCTGTGCACAGAGATGATGTAGCAGAGCTGAGATTGTTCTCAGTCTGCTCATTCCCTGTGTACAGACATGAATGTCTGTGCACAGAGATGATGTAGCAGAGCTGAGATTGTTCTCAGTCTGCTTATTCCCTGTGCATAGACATCTATATTTATGCACAGGGGATGTAGCAGAGAGGACATCGCGTTTTGGACTGCGTCGGACGGAAGAGGATTTTTTTAATTAAAGATGGAGTCCCTAATGGCTTTTTTTTTTATTTCTAATAAAAAATTTTCCTTGTGTTGTGTTTTTTTTTAAAACAATTAATAGAAATTCATGGCGGTCATGTCTAATATTGGCGTGACCACCATAAATTTCGGGCTTAGGGCCAGCTGATAATACAAAGCTGGCCCTAACCTCTTTATTACCCAGCGTGCCATCGCTACCAGGCCGCTGGAAGAGCGGGGTTCAGCGCCAGAGGATGGCGCTTCAATGAACGCGCCATCTTCTGGGGCGGCTGCGGGCTGCAATTTGCAGCGGGGGGTGCCCAGAAAGCTTGGGCATCCCTGCGCTGCGGATTCCAGCCCCCAGCTGCTTAGCTGTACCTGGCTAGACATAGAAATTGCGCGGAGCCCCACGCATTTTTTTTTTATTATTTCATGAAATTCTGAGATTCTGACTCTGAGACTCTGACTCTGAAATTCATGAAATAATTAAAAAAAAATGCGTGGGGCTCCGCGCAATTTCTATGTCTAGCCAGGTACAGCTAAGCAGCTGGGGGCTGGAATCCGCAGCGCAGGGATGCCCAAGCTTTCTGGGCACCCCCCGCTGCAAATTGCAGCCCGCAGCCGCCCCAGAAGATGGCGCGTTCATTGAAGCGCCATCCTCTGGCGCTGAACCCCGCTCTTCCAGCGGCCCTGGTAGCGGTGGCACGCTGGGTAATAAAGAGGTTAGGGCCAGCTTTGTATTATCAGCTGGCCCTAAGCCCGAAATTTATGGCGGTCACGCCAATATTAGACATGACCGCCATGAATTTCTATTAAATTGTTTTAAAAAAAACACAACACAAGGAAAATTTTTTATTAGAAATAAAAAAAAAAGCCATTAGGGACTCCATCTTTAATTAAAAAAATCCTCTTCCGTCCGACGCAGTCCAAAACGCGATGTCCTCTCTGCTCATCACTGTGCATAAATATAGATGTCTATGCACAGGGAATAAGCAGACTGAGAACAATCTCAGCTCTGCTACATCATCTCTGTGCACAGACATTCATGTCTGTACACAGGGAATGAGCAGACTGAGAACAATCTCAGCACTGCTACATCATCTCTGTGCACAGACATTCATGTCTGTACACAGGGAATGAGCAGACTGAGAACAATCTCAGCACTGCTACATCATCTCTGTGCACAGACATTCATGTCTGTACACAGGGAATGAGCAGACTGAGAACAATCTCAGCACTGCTACATCAGGCAGCAGGAGGGCTCTAGGACCCTGGAGCTGCACAGAGAAGACAGCTGGACTCTGCTCGCAAAGAAACAGCAATTACTTTGCGAGTCTCCCTGCTATCACTGGCACAGTAGCCAGTGATTACTCACACGAGTCTAATGCAAACAATGGCAATCCTAGTGTTGTCAGCGTTTCTGACAAAACTAGGATTGATATTGATTTGCATTGGACTCGTGCGAGTAATCACTGGGAAACTCGCAGAGTACCGAGTCCTGCGAGTCCCTTACTACTCGCCGAGTAACGAGTCCTAGCGAGTAGATTCGCCCATCCCTAGTGGCGGGTCACGTCATATACACACACACATATACACACACATTTATACACATACACATGTATATACACTGACTTGGTGGGCCACGTCATACAAATATGCAGACATACATACACACATATATAAATGTATATACACATGCAGCGAGTCACGTGACGCAGCAGGTCACGTCATACACATATACACATATATACACACAGATACACATACATTTACACACATGCAGCAGGTCACCTGACATGGCAGGGACACACATACACACACATATACACACATATATACACTCATACACATATGGTGGGTCATGTGATGCAGTGGGTCAAATCATATACACACACGTATACACACACACATATATATACACATACACACATAGACACACACACGGCAATTCATGTGACGTGGCAGGAACATACACATACACACATATACATACACATGCACACTTATTAACGCGGCCACCATCTTTGTACACTCGGGTATACAAAGATGGTGGTGATGTGACGCATCACACTGCCCCACTGCAAGATTACAGTAGCTACAGGATTACCTTGGAAGGGAATTTAGTGGGAGCTAATATAGTGAATAATGAGGTGTCTCTATCTATTTTGTATGTAATCTGTTTTTTTTCTCTTTACTGAAAGTATTGTTAATGGCCGGCTGTCATACAGACGGCTGACATTAGTAATAGGGCCAAAAAAAGCTGACAACACCCCTTTTACTTGCCAGTCTGGAAGAGCGGGGTAACTGCCAGTTTTGGCGTCTCTCATGGAGACTCCAATTCTAGAGTGGCTGCTGGCTGCAATTGTCAGCATGGGGAACCAGAATACTTGTGTGTTACCATGCTAGAATTCCAGCCCCCCAGCTGTCTGGGTTACCTTGGCTGGCATAAAAAATACAGAGGAGCCAACACCGATTTTTTTAAATTATTTATTTAACCCACTATCTACCAATGTCTTTTTTTTTTGGAACGCCTAATCCTTTGCTTCTAGCAACGAAGATTTTATAATTAGGTCCAATTTTTTGTGTTGTGTTTGTAAAATGAATGTTTTTAAAACAGGAAGTCATGTAATTGTCATTTTTAATTGAATATTCTTCCACCCAGAGAGCTTTCAAAACATCTATTTTCGAAAAGGAAAAGTGCTAATTTGGCAAGTAAAGGGTTAAATAATTAAATAACACAGATCCCCTGTGTTCATCATTGCCAGTAAAGGTAACACCAGAAAGTGTGAGTGGGCAGCCAGTAGATGCAATAGAAAATACAGTGAAGCCCTACACATTTTGTACTAGGAAATGAAACACTTTATTAATAACAATAAACACAGGAACAGGTTTTTAAGTAAAAATAAATGTATTCACATATTTTACACACAGGAAGGAGAGTGCACAGTGGGGGGGACAGCTCAATGGAGAGAGCACATGAGGGGAGAAGACAGCACAAGGGGGACAGAGTCAGCACACAAGAGGGAGAACGCACATAGGGAGACAACTCAAAGGAGAGAGCATTCAGGGGGAGAGCGCATGGGAGGGAGAGCGAGACCGCACAGGGGGAGAGATGGCCACCACCCCCAGCAACACAGAGCCTGCCCCCATTGTGACGTCACTGCCCTCTCAATGCAATAGCATCGGGTCTCCATCCAGTAGAATATAATAGGCACCAATTATATTATGAACCAAAAGTATTAGATTAAATCATGACATATTTGT
Source organism: Allobates femoralis (assembly GCA_033576535.1). NCBI lineage: Eukaryota > Metazoa > Chordata > Amphibia > Anura > Aromobatidae > Allobates > Allobates femoralis. The sequence continues at coordinate 256,982,524 of JARQOC010000002.1, read as the reverse complement.
CTATGTAATTTATTGGTAGAATAAAACAATGGTGGAATGCAGCAGGTACCAAATTAGTACAGCCAGGATCTAATCTATCTATATAATTACCTTTTGTCATTTGTTATACACTTTCGTCCCAATATCCACCCAACATGCACTGATGGCAGCCATATTTGCACACCCCAGTGATGGGTGTGCAACTATAGTGCCCGATGGTGGTATTGACCCACTGCGCAGTACCAGCAGTGGTCCACCGACATCCGAATACAACAACACTCAAAACCGATGCCAGGAGCACATCAACGCACAAGCAGAATGCTGCTTGCCACATACAACGCCAAATGAGGCACCCCTATTGTGACATCACCACCCTCCCGATGAAATAGCATACAGTTAGGGCCAGAAATATTTGGACAGTGACACAAGTTTTGTTATTTTAGCTGTTTACAAAAACATGTTCAGAAATACAATTATATATATAATATGGGCTGAAAGTGCACACTCCCAGCTGCAATATGAGAGTTTCCACATCCAAATCGGAGAAAGGGTTTAGGAATCATAGCTCTGTAATGCATAGCCTCCTCTTTTTCAAGGGACCAAAAGTAATTGGACAATGGACTCTAAGGGCTGCAATTAACTCTGAAGGCGTCTCCCTCGTTAACCTGTAATCAATGAAGTAGTTAAAAGGTCAGGGGTGGATTCCAGGTGTGTGGTTTTGCATTTGGAAGCGGTTGCTGTGACCAGACAACATGCGGTCAAAGGAACTCTCAATTGAGGTGAAGCAGAACATCCTGAGGCTGAAAAAAAAGAAAAAATCCATCAGAGAGATAGCAGACATGCTTGGAGTAGCAAAATCAACAGTTGGGTACATTCTGAGAAAAAAGGAATTGACTGGTGAGCTTGGGAACTCTAAAAGGCCTGGGCGTCCACGGATGACAACAGTGGTGGATGATCGCCGCATACTTTATTTGGTGAAGAAGAACCCGTTCACAACATCAACTGAAGTCCAGAACACTCTCAGTGAAGTAGGTGTATCTGTCTCTAAGTCAACAGTAAAGAGAAGACTCCATGACAGTAAATACAAAGTGTTCACATCTAGATGCAAACCATTCATCAATTCCAAAAATAGACAGGCCAGAGTTACATTTGCTGAAAAACACCTCAAGAAGCCAGCTCAGTTCTGGAAAAGTATTCTATGGACAGATGAGACAAAGATCAACCTGTACCAGAATGATGGGAAGAAAAAAGTTTGGAGAAGAAAGGGAACGGCACATGATCCAAGGCACACCACATCCTCTGTAAAACATGGTGGAGGCAACGTGATGGCATGGGCATGCATGGCTTTCAATGGCACTGGGTCACTTGTGTTTATTGATGACATAACAGCAGACAAGAGTAGCCGGATGAATTCTGAAGTGTACCGGGATATACTTTCAGCCCAGATTCAGCCAAATGCTGCAAAGTTGATTGGACGGCGCTTCATAGTACAGATGGACAATGACCCCAAGCATACAGCCAAAGCTACCCAGGAGTTCATGAGTGCAAAAAAGTGGAACATTCAGCAATGGCCAAGTCAATCACCAGATCTTAACCCAATTGAGCATGCATTTCACTTGCTCAAATCCAGACTTAAGACGGAAAGACCCACAAACAAGCAAGACCTGAAGGCTGCGGCTGTAAAGGCCTGGCAAAGCATTAAGAAGGAGGAAACCCAGCGTTTGGTGATGTCCATGGGTTCCAGATTTAAGGCAGTGATTGCCTCCAAAGGATTCGCAACAAAATATTGAAAATAAAAATATTTTGTTTCGGTTATGTTTATTTGTCCAATTACTTTTGACCTCCTAAAATGTGGAGTGTTTGTAAAGAAATGTGTACAATTCCTACATTTTCTATCAGGTATTTTTGTTCAACCCTTCAAATTAAACATTACAATCTGCACTTGAATTCTGTTGTAGAGGTTTCATTTCAAATCCAATGTGGTGGCATGCAGAGCCCAACTCGCCAAAATTGTGTCACTGTCCAAATATTTCTGGCCCTAACTGTAGGTCACACATCTAGTATCACAGAATTTTACAAGATTAGAACCAATAAAAGCACAAGAATATATAATCAGAACTACCAGCAGTACAGAAATTCATCATCAAAACTACAAGCGGTACAGAAATTCATCACCAGAACCACCCGCAGTACTGAAATACATCCAAATAGCCCCATCAGTACAGAAATACAGTATCATAACCCTCATCAGTAGAGGAATACATCATCAGGGCCACCATCAATATATTTTATATCAAATGTAATGTCAGATAAGGCCCATATACAACTTCCTACAATTTCCAATAATTCTTAATAATGGTAAGGAGATACTGGGAATTGTTGTCAACAATCATTATCAGACTGTGGACCATACAGGAACCACTGTACTGATGAGAATTAAGCCGGGGTCACATTAGAGTATAAATCTGACCTGAAAGCACAGCTGATGACGCCCTTACGTAGAATTGCTGATGGTCAGGGCTCCAATTGCACTCATGCCTGAAAGATGCAAGTATAATAGATCAATGGGAGCTGGCATGCTTCAATTTCTCTGAACCGGCTCTCAGCTTGACAGCCGGCCTAAATAATGGCCGACTTTTACTATGGGGTGGAAGGGAGACACCGTGGACTGCTGCTGCAGGTGGCCTAATAGCACCCACCTGCTGGTTGTTTCTGAGATACACCCATGTCATTTGATTTTGCATTTTACGTGTCACATCTAACTGTATTAGTTAAATATTTGTTGTGTAAGTTACCACTAAGTCATCTTTCTCTGTGCTGTTGTATCCAAATAACCTGCTTATACAATGATGACACATGGATGGCCACATGGATAGTCAAAACACAATATGTCACATATGCCCTTTTTTATGTGAAAAGGTCCTTAACGGATGGGAAGTATGCTCTGCCAATATGGAGGCAGGCATCACCTCAAATTTATGCTAGACAGAAAGAAATCTGGCCAGCAATTTCCAACAGAATTATGCAAATACTAGCTGTGAGCCCGATGCGATTGCATCGGGATTCTAGAACTGGTGTATAGTTTATTAAATTAGATTTTTAACTAATAATCCAATTATTCCATGATAGATGGCGGCCCAATTGTAAAGAATCGGGAGTGTAGCATGCATATATACATTATTCATTCAAATTTGACAATAATGCACATAAGACATGATATCTATCTATCAACTACCAATGTTTGTATGGTACATGTCAGTGTAGTACATGTCATGATTCTAAGGCAAGGCTTTTCGTACAGATACTGGCACTGATGTTTTGTACAGATTACGTATATTCAATTTATATATGAATATTAATAATCTATGATTAAGCCAGTACATGTTTCCCCACCAACCACGGGAAGGTAGCCTTACAACTGGTGGGACCTACTCTACTCTACCCCTAATAATTAATAGTTAGACTCCTTTTAAAGCAGATATTTTTTGGCTATTTGCAGAAGGTGTAGAATAACCAAATACAATTTCTGCACTTGTCACCAAAGGACCTACCTACAGCTGACTTTCAGCAAGTAAGATGTAATGTATATGTAACTTGCAATTAGCTTGCAATAAATACGGCAAGCACAGCTTTAACAGGTTGACTAAATGCAACCACTAAAAATCAGAGCTAACTGTGATTTTGGCAGTTGAAACTGTTGAAAGCACATGTGCCGCAACTACTGCAAGTAAAGCACAAATTCCATTAACATTTCATGCAACTTACAGTAAGAGTGCTGTAGGTCACCATTAGACAGCAAGTGTCAAAATTGATGTGTTCACACTATAAATTCCACAAATAGCAGAATAAGTCAGATTTAAAAAGAAAATGTCTATTCTTTCCCTATGTGTCTAAATATGTATCTATGTGTCTAAATATGTACCTATATGTATGTATGTATTTATATGTACAGAACACACTTCAAGATAGAGATGTGTGTGAACAGCTGTCCCACCCGTCTCTAATGCTGCATTCAGACTTGCAGATGCATCTGCAGCATTTTGCAGATGCATCTGCATGCAGACAGTAAACCCTATCTTTATAATGGGACGCACAGTGTCTGCAGATGCTTCCAGACAGCCGAGCACAGCCATTCACTCCTATATGTGATCTCTGCGCAGGCAGATGCTTGGGTACAGATCACAGACTCTACTCCGCACCAGGGACACGACATATTGCATCCCTGGTGATGGTGGGAGTGTGTGATTTGTATTCAGGCATCCGCCTGCGCACAGATCACATATAGGAGTAAATGTGTGTGCACAGCTGCCTGCAAGCATCTGCAGACACCATGCGTCCCATTATAAAGATAGGGTCTACCGTCTGCATGCAGATGATTCCAGATGCATTTTCAAAACGCTGCAGATGCATCTGCAAATCTGAAGGCAGCCTTAGCTGTTCACAAAAACCTGACCCTGTGTAAAAAGAAAATGAAATCTCGCAGCAGCTATCCTGCTGAAGCTTCAGGTTCTTATCACTAAATGCAAGCATTTAGGTGATACACATCTACAATCTACTATAAAATTTGTGTTTATATACATATACTATGAAATTTAAAAAGAAAGTTCAAAAGCTAAAAAAGTAAGTACTATATATTTTAAATAACTATTTTATATCTAAAACCTATTTATAATATCTTTATAAAGAAAGTAATATTTGTGGTATTTTTGTCTATTTCTATTCTTCTACATCTATAGCTAAATTAAATTATTGTAATATTTGTGTTTAATTAGAAAGTATGTATGTAAATAGAATATGTATGTAAATAATTAAAAGTAAAATATTTTTATACACATTAATTTTTTAGTGAAAAGTGAAACTAAAGACTATATTTCTTAAAGACCTATTTAATATTTAATAACTAATTATAATGTCTATCTAAAACTAAAGTAATTTGTTTGGTATTTTTGATTATTTCTATTGCTATACATCTATTTGTAAACAATTTTTTTATAATTTTTTTGGTCAATTCCTACACATCTATGGGCAAAGTAATTTTTTTTTTTTTTTTAGTACTATACATCTATGGCTAAACTATTTTATGTGAATATTTTTGTTTAATTAGAAAATAATTATTTATCTAAATGTAATATGCATATAAAGAATTTAAACAAAAATATTTCTATATACTATATTGTTATTGAAAATGAACACTAATGACTATATTTATTAAATAACTTTTGTATATATAATAACTAATTTTAATATCTTTTTGTATAACAAATAATATATATATATTTTTTTCTATTGCTATACATCTATGGCTAAACTAATTTATTGTAATTTTTGTATTTAATTAGAAAGTAAGTATGTATGTAAATCTAACATGTATCTAAAGAATTTAAAATAAAATATTAGAGAGAATATTTGTAGTAAAGAGTATTTCACTACTGGGCAGCAATTTGACTTGAATGGGTGTATCCAACACTTTCACCTTATCATTGCATCGTGTTTTTACTCGTGAAAAATCCACATATAACTGTCCATGTCCAAAAACTGTTTGTGACAAAAAAATCCCTACTTTCTTCAGTGTATGGCCTTAGGATTTGTTGATGGTCATGGAAAAAGTAGACTTCACGGGAAATTGTTGACGTCTTAACTTGAAAGGTGAGGCAGTTTCTGATGGAGATAAATAAATCCTTGGAATAAACGCCACATTTCCTTCTGCAGACCCAGTAATGACTTTTGCTTGAATGAGATTGTCAAACAAAGTGATGACAATGAAGCGATTCCCATTGCAAAGACCTTTTATGCTGTTAAAGGTGTGCAAAAGCATGACAATGGTACCAATGTGTAATTTGAGGCGATGATAAGGCATTCCCATTGGTGTGAGTGAATTTAAAAATTCCACTGGATATTGGTCTGAATCTTCAGTCTGAATGGAATCATCACTAATGTACTCAGTGTATTCACCAGCAATGCAATCCATAACCTGAGAGTTCACCATTTCCACATGGACATTTTTAGGACAAAGATTGTCATGTGATGCAGCAATGTGAATGCTTTCATTGTTATATATTACATTTACATACATGATAGATATATCTAAAGAATTTAAAATAAAATATTCTTATAGACAATATTTTTTGTAAAGACTTTTTCTGAATGAAGCAGCAACTTTCCTTGAATGGGTGTATGCAGTACTTTCACCTTAACAATACATCTTCTTTTCACTCGTGAAAAAGCCACATATAACTGTCCATGTCCAAAAATGAGTTGTTGGGGAAAAAATCCCTACTTTCTTCAGTATATGGCCTTAGGATTTGTTGATGGTCATGGCAAAAGTAGACTTTACGGTAAATTGTCGATGTCTTAACTTAAAAGGTAAGGCAGTCTATGATGGAGATAAATCAATCCTTGAAGTAAACACCACATTTCCTTCTGCAGACCCAGAACTGACTTTTGCTTGAATAAGATTGTCAAAGAAAGTGATCACAATGAAGCAATTCCCATTGCAAAGACCTTTTATGCTGTTAAAGGTGTGCAAAAGCATGACAAAAGTACCAATGTGTAATTTGAGGCGATGATAAGGCATTCCCATTGGTTTGAGTGAATTTAAAAATTCCACTGGATATTGGTCTGAACCTTCAGTCTGAATGGAATCATCACTAATGTACTCAGTGTATTCACCAGCAATGCAATCCATATTCTTAGAGTTCACCATATCCACATGGACATTTTTAGGACAAAGATTGTCATGTGATGCAACAATGTGAATGCTTTCATTGTTATATCCATCATGTATGTAAATGTAATATATATGTAAAGAATTTAAAATAAAATATTCTTATAGACAATATTTTTTTTAAAGACTTTCTGAATGAAGCAGCAACTTTCCTTGAATGGGTGTATGCAGTACTTTCACCTTAACAATACATCTTCTTTTCACTCGTGAAAAAGCCACATATAACTGTCCATGTCCAAAAATGAGTTGTTGGGAAAAAATCCCTACTTTCTTCAGTATATGGCCTTAGGATTTGTTGATGGTCATGGCAAAAGTAGACTTTACGGTAAATTGTCGATGTCTTAACTTAAAAGGTAAGGCAGTCTATGATGGAGATAAATCAATCCTTGAAGTAAACACCACATTTCCTTCTGCAGACCCAGAACTGACTTTTGCTTGAATGAGATTGTCAAACAAAGTGATGACAATGAAGCGATTCCCATTGCAGAGACCTTTTATGCTGTTAAAGGTGTGCAAAAGCATGACAATAGTACCAATGTGTAATTTGAGGCGATGATAAGGCATTCCCATTGGTGTGAGTGAATTTAAAAATTCCACTGGATATTGGTCTGAATCTTCAGTCTGAATGGAATCATCACTAATGTACTCAGTGTATTCACCAGCAATGCAATCCATAACCTGAGAGTTCACCATTTCCACATGGACATTTTTAGGACAAAGATTGTCATGTGATGCAACAATGTGAATGCTTTCATTGTTATATCCATCATGTATGTAAATGTAATATATATGTAAAGAATTTAAAATAAAATATTCTTATAGACAATATTTTTTTTAAAGACTTTCTGAATGAAGCAGCAACTTTCCTTGAATGGGTGTATCCAGCACTTTCACCTTAACATTACATCGCCTTTTCACTCGTGAAAAAGCCACATATAACTGTCCATGTCCAAAAACAGGTTCTGGCAAAAAAATCCCTACTTTCTCCAGTGTTTGGCCTTGGGATTTGTTGATGGTCATGGCAAAAGCAGGCTTCAAGGGAAATTGTCGACGTCTTAACTTGAAAGGTAATCCAGTCTCTGATGGAGATAAATCAATCCTTGGAATAAACACCACATTTCCTTCTGCAGAGCCAGTAATGACTTTTGCTTGAATCAGATTGTCAAACAAAGCAATGACAATCAAGCGAGTCCCATTGCAAAGACCTTTTCTGCTGTTAAAGTTGCGCAAAAGCATGACAATGGTACCGATTTTTAATTTGAGGCGATGAGAAGGCATTCCCGTTGGTGTGAGTGAATTTAAAAATTCCACTGGATATTGATCTGGATCTTCAGTCTCATCAGGATCAATGGAATCATCACTAATGTATTCAGTGTATTCACCAGCAATGCAATCCATGACCTTAGAGTTCACCATATCCACATGGTCATTTTTAGGGCAAAGAATGGCATGTGATGCAGCAATCTGAATGCTTTCATTGTTATCTACATCAATGACAATGTTTTCACCAAATATAGCAAGAATGATTGAGCCAGTGCAGATCATGTCTTGTGGGATTTCAATGGTATCATCTCCAAGGTTGAAATCATTGGACAATTCACCATTTCCCAGTTGAAGTAACCAACGGCTATAATCAGGATCAATGGAGCGCATATTGTTGAAGAGTGGCAATTGAGTGAAAAGCTGCCATTGTCGTGAGTATTTAATACAACTCTCTATAATGTCAGTTCTTGTACCATGAGGGATGATAGGCAGACACTGTCGAAAGTCTCCTCCCAGAACAATGACTTTCCCTCCAAAAGGTGTTGTATTTTTCTTGGAGATATCTGTTGTCATGACATCCCGTAAAAGTTGATCAATCACATGCAATGCATATTTAGATAACAGAGTGGACTCGTCAATAATGAAAAGTTTGGTACTTTTCAAATGTTGTGCAGCATCTGTATCATTTTTAATCCTTGAAACGGAAGTTTCATTGATTGGAATTGGTATTCCGTAAAGTGAATGGATGGTTCTTCCTCCTTGCAGTAAGTTAGCTGCAATTCCTGTACTGGCTGCAGGTGAGACAATTTCGCCTTCTCCTCTTAGTTCATGAATTAATAAATCATACAGGTATGTTTTACCACTGCCACCTGGACCGTCAATGAAAAAGCACTTAGGTTGTCCACTTCTATCGTGTAAAGCTTGATTGATCGCATCATAGGCCAAAAGTTGGTGGTCATTTAAAGTAGCTTTCATTTGCTGAGCTCTTCTTAACTCATGATCCTTGTTGTATAGTGGAGCGATGTATGGCTTTCTTTTTGGTCGTGGTAGATTAAAATCAGTAAAAGTTTTGCCATGAAATTTGAGAATAGTTTGGACATCAGTCATAGCATATCCTTCACAATTCTCACACTCCTCAGTGTTGGAGTGATATGCATGGCAGTAGTCTTGGATAAAGTCTTGTTTAAATTCTTTCCACAACTCCAATGGATGAGCTGGAGGACCAAAAATACATATATATGCGAACATATCACGAAGCTGTGCAGGCATGTTGAGAACACAGGCATCTAATAAAGTATTTCTCCAAACAGTGTCATCGAAGAGCAATCCAAGAGCTAATGCTGCCTCTTTGAAAGTTGGGTATGTCACTTCATTAACAGTCTTAATGTTGTCAAAACTTGTTGCTCCTTTGACATGCAGTAACAACAACCTCAAATAGTACCGTTCTTGATCTTTCATACTAACAGTGTACATTCTTCCAATCACTGAAGAACCTCCTCTCTTTCCAACTTCCCATGCACCTTCTTTCCAAACATAGTGCTCTGGAATTTGGCGGTAGAAGTAATCATGAGCATGCGGGTTACTCTCATTCAGCTCAAAGTAGCCCATCAGAGTAGATTTTCTGTGCATTGTGCAACTGATGTCGTCAACAGAGTCATCCTCATGAAAATAAAGCGGTTGAGAATGTGGGAGATGTACGGCCAGGCGAATAATGGAGTGCGATTGTCTATGCATCGGGTAAGCAAATATTCGCCAAGCTGCCTCCGGTGCACTCACGTATCTTGAATCCATGAATTGATGTGTTTCATCATGGTGAATATTGGTTTGGCAAATTTCAAGATTGGCTTTATCATGTCCTTTGTAGACATATTTGAATAGGTATTTTACACTTTGAATGGAAGCACATACCTCAACATTAATATGACACTTGTATGTTAATAGTAGGTAAGGGTTATAGGGAACAACCCAAGAATTATCAATCATCTTTGAACGGATTTGAAAGGATGATCCTTCCTTTCTTTGATAAGTAGGGTATGCATCCTTAGCTATGAGTGTTCTTGGTTGGAAATCTTTCGGAAAACCTTTCTTACACTTGCCAAGATCCATACATGGAGAATTGGGGTTGTGTTGACCACAGGGTCCATGAATCATGTGTTGCATCACAATGTCATGGAGCAGAGGGTATTCTTCTGGATCAGGGATTTCAGCCCAAACTATATTATCCACTTCAACCTCAGTTCTTAGTTTGGATTTGCTATCCAGAATGATCAAAATATGAGCGTGTGGTAGACCACGCTTTTGGAATTCAATCACATGAACCATTGCACAAACTTTGCCAAATAATCCAGTGTTAATTTCTTTTAATAGGGCTTCCAGTTTAATTCTGAAGACACGGGCCACTAAATCAGGTCTATGTTCCACACGCTGCCATGGCTCTAAATTGTTTGTAATCTCCCTCCATTTAGGATTACAGGTCATGGTTACAAAAAGATCTGGTCGTCCAAATTTAGTCACAATAGCCATGGCATCCTGATAGCGTTGCTGCATGTTTCTGGGACTGCCTTCAAAAGAAGATGGTAAAATGACCGTCTTGCCAATGGGAATACCTTTCTCAACAGATTGTTTCAGAAGATGTTCCTGGAGTACGCAATAATCCTCCACTTTTAAATCCTTTTGATGATGACGGATAAAATTTAAGCGATTAGCCTCGATTTTCACATACGCATCCACTAAGTACTGCTGTGTTAGTTTGCCACCATTCAGGACAGGATTGAACTGATTCCGTACAGACAGCAAATAGCAGTAATACTGGAGCTGTGTAACCCGGCGTTGACTTTTGCCTTCATGCTTGAGTCCCTCATGCCAGCCTTGTTCTCCATGAGGAAAAAATAAAGGATAGAGTAATGCATCTAAATTGCTGTGCAGAATACTGACTTGCTGTGTTTTTGGGGCCAAGGGGTTATTTGGATCAGGTTTCAAATGAATTAAAATGTCTCTATTGAATGGTGGCTCTCCATCAGCATTTTCAAAGACCACAGCAACTTCATTGGCAGTAGGATTGTTATAGCGTCTCGGGTCTTGGCCTCTGTCTTGTTTAATGGCCATGATAATATTTGGCATTTTTGTGCCATGTTCTACTGCCTTCTGTTCTTCTTCTAATTCAACTTGATGTAGCATTTTGTAGGCCGAAACAAAGGGATTAATATTATCCAATTGAAGAGCAATGATACTCATTAAAGTAGGATTACATTTAACATTTTCTGGAGACTGTAGCCGTTGGTCTGTAGCGCTTAGAGTATCTAAAATGTACAGTTGTGCATATGCTGGAGTTTGATCTTGAGCAGGATGGAGTGTTCCAGTGCGATGATAAATTTGCCCATGAATACGAAAGCAGTATGGTCCATGTCCAGGAGGTAGAGAAACATGGGCACCCATGGAGGCAAAAGCAAAAGAACTATTAATGCTCCTTATATTCTCCATCAAATTTTGACTGTACTCACTCTCTCCTTTCAGCAGGCGTTGGAACACGTGCGGGTATTGAGGTAATGGTACCTTTACTTTTCCCTTGTGGCAACAAAGAGTAAGCTGTTGATCTGATGGTCGTTCAGCAGTAAAATGTCGAGCCCCACAATGTTCACATATTACATTCATGAAACCACAGAAATGTTCTGCAATAACATGATCCTGATCAATAAATCCCCTTTCATGTAGGAGAGGTGAATAGAATGAACGTAGAAATTTATTATGTAATCCTACATAAATGAGACGTGGAAGGGATGTAGATTCCAAACATTCAATAAATGAAGAAGTGGAATATATATTCCGTTCTGCCTGTTGCAATATAGAAGTGGAAGAAGAAGTTTGACGTTCTTCACGACGTAATGTAGCCAAATGGGCCAAGTGGACTTGTCTAGATGTAGGAGATTCTGTATCTTGACGCATCTGTCTTTTCCTTTTAAGCCTCAAAATTTTACACTGTTTGCTGTATGGCGTCTCCTCAGCACAGTGTTTTCGTTTTGATGTGGCCTTGCGATGCAGTAAAGGCTGTTCAGTTGTAGTCAAGATAGTAGAAGAAGAGGTGGCAGGAGTCTGAGCATCAGACAAAGAGGTGGCAGCAGTCAGAGCATCAGATGAAGAGGTGGCAGCAGTCTGAGGATCAGACGAAGAGGTGGCAGCAGTCTGAGGATCAGACGAAGAGGTGGCAGCAGTCTGAGGATCAGACGAAGAGGTGGCAGCAGTCTGAGGATCAGACGGATCTCCTGCAGGCATTAACTTTTTCTGTTTGCGTCGTTGAGGCAGAGTAATTGATTTTTTTGGCTAATCGTTCTGTCCTTCCTTCTAAAGACTGTATTGAAAGGGGTGTTTTCAAAGCAGACTTTTCCTTGTCCAAGGGAAGTCGTCTTTCTTCAGAACTCTCCTCCACACCTTCTTGCGCATACGCACAGACACCTTGCGAACCTTTCCTTTTTTGATTTCCATAGAGGTAATGGGAGGTGTTAAAGGCAGTTCACTTGGTAAAATGTCAGTACACGAAGAGGCTGGAGTAGCTTCTGTGTCAGACGGTTCTTCAGTGACTGGAATTTTTGTTTGTTTGCATGTAGAACGCGCAGTCATGGCTCTTGTTTCCATTTGTTGGCTTGTTTTTTCAGAAGACACTCCCGAAATACGTGTATGTAAAGCGGTCTTTGCAGCATCCAACGAAAAACGTCTCAGTGGAGAAGAGAGTTTACCAAACCGTTTGAGTTTAGCAGCCTTAGCCCTATCTAACCGAATACGTCTCTCTGCAGAAGTCTCATTTGCAATACGTTTGGCGTGAGCAGCCTTAACACGATCTAAGTGAATACGTCTCCTTTCTAAGGTCTCTTCAGCAAGGCGTTTTGCCTTAGCAGCCTTATCAGTATCTAAGCGAAGACGCCTCTCTTCTGAAGTCTCCTTTGCACTACGTTTCTCCTTAGCAGCCTTACGCAGATCTAAACGAACACGTTTCTCTTCCAAACTCTCCTCTGCAATGCGTTTAGCTTTAGCAGCCTTATCTTGATCTAACCGACGGCGTCTCTGTTCCAAAGTTTTCTCAGCACGCTTCTTCTTCGGTGTAGATGCAGCCTCCTTGGCAAGAGTGATATTTTGTGTTGGAGAGCTCATCTTAGTAAGAATAGTGAGTGAATCAAAAGCAAAATGAGCTAGAGTGTGTTAGTTAAGGAAACAATGAATACTAACTGTGTAAACAGACAAAAACAATAAAACTAAAGTATGGTTTTCCAAAACCTGTTATAATGAAATGATAGACTTATTTAAAGTAACAAAGAAAGATGTAATGATGTTAACTGTATGGAGTATTGAATGGCAATGAGTGTTAAAATTCCTTAAAAACTGCCGTGAAGGCAAAACAAATGGATGTAATGGCCCTTTCCGATACACGGTATCAAAGCAAATTTTGAACATTGTAATAAAAACGTTAATAGAAGCAGGATGACATCAATTTCTGCATAACCACCAGCAAGGTTGTTGTTTCATAAGGTGTTGAAAAAAAGCAGATTTACGGTTAATTTCTACCAAGAACTGAAGGTTTTGGTATTATAGCAGAAGTAGTGGTTTTTATTTTTGTTGGTGGAATAGGGGAAACAGCGGCCTAAACGTGAAGTATGAAATGGCAGAATGTGACAAAGCAGGGTGAAAAAAGAAATAAGGCAACTTGCGTATGAGATATTGTAAGAGTCAGGTCAATGTAAAAAGTAACGTAAATGCGGTGATGTAGTGTAACGTTACGCAACTACAGCCCTGGTGACGGGTATGGAGAAATCGCGTTTAAAATTTAAATCTTAGGCCATGTTATAAAAGTATGTAAATGTGCATATACAATGGACGTGTGAAAGAGGACCCAGTCAGTAATAGAGTGTAAAATATGAGGTATGTAAAAGTAGTGAATATCCTACTGGGATGATAGAGACTTTGACATGAGCATTAATTTCAAATAGCATCATAAGCGTTGGAAAAACAGCATCTGGTGCATGTGGCGCATAGCCACAGCATAACTGCAGGACTTGCAAGCGTTTACGTGAATCCCCATACTCATTAGAATCGGCATAATAGTCAGTATCTATTTATTTGCAGTAGGTGCAGCAATTTGGATTGTGCACTTGTAGCAGGTCCTGTATGGAAAAAAAAAGATGGGTGACCACGCTTTTTATGGTGGCGGGAGCTGTGGCAAGTTCCCCTATACGTGCAATGGGGATTAGCGGAACGACACTGCAAGTGCAGCAGTTATGCGGTGGCAATGCAGCAAAGCAAGCGGATGCAATTCTGTCAGGACATCTATTGCAATTTCAAATAACCGCTGATGTCAACTGGGCAGGTAGCATTACCACCAAACTGTTAAAAATAAGACAGGTAGTAGTGCAACAGAGTCATTACTAAGAAAAATAATAAAAATTGACATATAATGGGTTAACGTACTCGTAACCGTGTGATGACTGACTCCTAACTCCAAAAAAAAAAGTCAAAGAGCCAGTAAGTAGTTAATATAGCATTGGCACGCATAAAAAATACTGGACGATTAATAAAAATAAAATTAGTATTAAAGTATTTAGTAATTAAATGCCAGTAGTATACCACATAGTGACATAGACAGTGAATAGGCAAAACAATAGAAGACGTTAATGTAGCACTTACATCCTATAAAAGAATGTGGATGTTAAAATAAATTTCAAATAGTATAGAAGAGTTAAAATTGCAAATGCCCTGAGTACAGCACGTAGTAACACAGTTAGTGAATAGCAAACTGAAAGTAGGGGGTTAATGTAGCATTTCGAACCCTATAAAACATAGTGTGGGAAAACAAAATGGCAAATGGCATAGAAGAGGAAAATGTATAAATACCCTTAGTGGACCACATACTGAGATAGCAAGGGGGGCAGAAATAGAATAGAACGGGTTAATGTACAAATTGCCTTAGAGGCCTTTCACATCAGCTCTTTAGATAAAATTGCGGTAGATGCATTGAAAAAAATGCATCTGCTGCGATAGCCACATTAACATTGCAGTTGCAGTGCGGTAGCGGTAATCCCTATAGAAACCATAAGGGGCCTTGCGGCCACTGCGATTTAGCAGTTGCGTCAAGTGTTGCTACAAAAAAAAATGAACTTGGCGCACCTGCCGCAAGTGTTCCTATAGTTTGTATGGGTATTCCCGCAACAGCGCAGCAAGTGCAAGGTTTAATCGGCAATCGCAGCAGATGGGTTTTTTTCTGCCCATGTGTGGTGAAGTTGTAAAATCACAGATGTCCAGCAGATAGTGACACAGTTATTGAATAGCAAACAGAATAGAAGGGGTTAATGTATGAGTTTAAACCCTATAAAATAGTCATGGTGCAACTAAAATAGAAAAGGCATAGAAGAGGTTAATGTAAAAATGTCCTTAGTACAGCAGATAGTGAGATACGGAGTGTGGCACTAATAGAATAGAAGGGGTTACTATAAAAAAGGCCGTAGTACAGCACATAGTGCGATAGCCAGTGTAGGACTAATATAATAGAAAGGGTTAATATTAAAATGGCCGTAGTACAGCACATAGTGAGATAGGCAGTGTAGCACTAATAGAATAGAAAGGGTTGATATAAAAATGGCCGTAGTACAGCAGATAGTGAGATAGGCAGTGTAGCAGTAATAGAATAGAAAGGGTTCATATAAAAAAGGGCGTAGTACAGCACATAGTGAGATAGGCAGTGTAGCACTAATAGAATAGAAAGGGTTAATATTAAAATGGCCGTAGTACAGCAGATAGTGAGATAGGGAGTGTAGGAGTAATAGAATAGAAAGGGTTAATATTAAAATGGCCGTAGTACAGCAGATAGTGAGATAGGCAGTGTGGCACTAATAGAATAGAAAGGGTTAATATTAAAATGGCGGTAGTACAGCACATAGTGAGATAGTTAGTGTAGCACTAATAGAATAGAAAGGGTTAATATAAAAAAGGCCGTAGTACAGCAGATAGTGAGATAGGCAGTGTGGCACTAATAGAATAGAAAGGGTTAATATTAAAATGGCCGTAGTACAGCAGATAGTGAGATAGGCAGTGTAGGAGTAATAGAATAGAAAGGGTTACTATAAAAAAGGCGGTAGTACAGCAGATAGTGAGATACGCAGTGTAGCACTAATAGAATAGAAGGGGTTAATATTAAAATGGCCGTAGTACAGCAGATAGTGAGATAGGCAGGGTGGCACTAATAGGATAGAAAGGGTTAATATTAAAATGGCCGTAGTACAGCAGATAGTGAGATAGGCAGTGTAGCACTAATAGAATAGAAGGGGTTAATATTAAAATGGCCGTAGTACAGCAGATAGTGAGATACGCAGTGTAGCACTAATAGAATAGAAGGGGTTAATAATAAAATGGCCGTAGTACAACAGATAGTGATATAGGCAGTGTAGCACTAATAGAATAGAAGGGGTTAATATAAAAAAGGCCGTAGTAGAGCAGATAGTGAGATACACAGTGTAGGAGTAATAGAATAGAAAGGGTTAATTTTAAAATGGCCGTAGTACAGCAGATAGTGAGATAGGCAGTGTAGCACTAATAGAATAGAAAGGGTTAATATTAAAATGGCCGTAGTAGAGCAGATAGTGAGATAGGCAGTGTAGCACTAATAGAATAGAAAGGGTTAATATTAAAATGGCCGTAGTAGAGCAGATAGTGAGATATACGCAGTGTAGCAGTAATAGAATAGAAGGGGTTAATAATAAAATGGCCGTAGTACAACAGATAGTGAGATAGGGAGTGTAGGAGTAATAGAATAGAAGGGGTTAATATAAAAAAGGCCGTAGTAGAGCAGATAGTGAGATACACAGTGTAGGAGTAATAGGATAGAAAGGGTTAATATTAAAATGGCCGTAGTACAGCAGATAGTGAGATACGCAGTGTAGCACTAATAGAATAGAAAGGGTTAATATTAAAATGGCCGTAGTAGAGCACATAGTGAGATAGGCAGTGTAGCACTAATAGAATAGAAAGGGTTAATATTAAAATGGCCGTAGTACAGCAGATAGTAAGATAAGCAGTGTAGCACTAATAGAATAAAAGGGTTAATATTAAAATGGCCGTAGTAGAGAACATAGTGAGATAGGCAGTGTGGCACTAATAGAATAGAAAGGGTTAATCTAAAAAAGGCGCTAGTACAGCAGATAGTGAGATAGGGAGTGTAGCAGTAATAGAATAGAAAAGGTTAATAGTAAAATGGGCTTAGTAGAGCAGATAGTGAGATAGGCAGTGTGGCAGTAATAGAATAGAAAGGGTTAATATTAAAATGGCCTTAGTACTGCACATAGTCAGATAGCAAATGGAGGAGAAGTAGAATAGAAGGGGTTAATCAAGTATGAAAAGAAGAGGGCAGTATGCATAAATGTAGCTGATATATAATGTGTAAAAACAAAGGGTTAATATAAGCATAGGCATTAGGAATATATAGTCTGATGTGAGAATGTACTGTGAAAACAGCATTTTTACTTTTTCATTGTGCACCAATTCAAATTTCCCGCTGTAAGATGGCCGACGCGAAATCTTCATTCATAAAATGGCGCTAGACTTCAGCCGCCGTGTGATTGGCCAGCGGAATCTTCATACACATGGCGCCGTGAATCCGGTTGGTCGGCGCTATTGTGTGAAGATGCCGCTGTCCAATCACAACTCAGCGGGGCGGAGCTACAAACTTCCAGCCGGCCGAACGGCATATCCGAAAATCGTACCAGGGGCTCGGCAAGAAAATTTTCGAAGTCCCCGCTGAGCGGTGACCAATCAGAATCAAAGCGCCATAAAGAACAACCAATCAGAATCGCGGCTCATTTCTCAATGGATGTCTATGGGAAGTCGACATCCAATGAGAATCGCGGCGGCAATTTTGAAAATGCACGGAACTTTCCTTGCCGAGCCCCTGGTGCGATTTTCGGACACGGCGTTCGGGAGAGTGGAAGTCTATAGCTCCGCCCCGCTGAGTTGTGATAGGACAGCAGCATCTTCAGACAATAGCGCCGACCAACCGGATTGACGGCGCCATGTGTATGAAGATTCCGCTGGCCAATCACACGGCGGCTGAAGTCTAGCGCCATTTTATGAATGAAGATTTCGCGTCGGCCATCTTAGAGCGGCGAGTTGTACGGGCGGCGCTTGAATGCATGGTCGGACACAGCGGTCTCATAGACCGCAGAGGCCGCTAGAAGCGCCGAAGTTTGCGCTTGTAGCGCAGAAGTCGGCGCTTTCAGCGGCGAAGTGTCCGAACAGTGGCGGACGCTCCATGCAGCGGCGATTGGCGCTGCATGGCGCAAAATAGTAAAAGTGGTGAAAAAGAAAGATAGTAAAAAAGAGGTGAAAATAAAAGTCAGCATCAGGAATATAGGCTCTGATGTGAAAAGGTAGATTGTCCAAAGGATATCTTAGCTGATCAATCGCAGATCCCGATCCGGCGCTTGCTTCCCGACGTCCCGCACGAAGGATGGATATCTCGGCTCAAATGTAGTCGAACAGACGGTCCAGCGGTAGCTTCTCGTTGTCCTCGAAAGACCCTCACAAAGGATGGATTTCTTGGCAGAAATATACTCCAACAGATAGTCCAGCGATAGGTTCTCGTTCTCCCACAAAGAGGATTCAAAGAGGTTGAAGATTCAAAGTTCCCGCTATAAATAAGCGGGCTTATCTGATTGGAGGGCGGCAACTTCAGAAAGCTGGCGCCATGAATGTGATTGGTCGCTATGTATTTTCAAAAAAGGCGCGGCGATTGTGATTGGACGGCGCCTTCCTATGGAGAGAGATAGAGAAAGGAGGCGATGTTATGGCCGAGCCGCTGGTTCTATTTGCGGGCAGACGACTCGGCTCAGAGCCATCATTCGACGGGGCCGGAAAGTGTCAATCAGCGAATCGCGGCAATAAATACCGTAATAGCAACGACTGTGTGTGTTTTTTTTTGTTTTTGTTTTTTGATAATTTTTTTTTATTAATATTTTGGGTTTTTTTTTTATTATTTTATAATATTTTTTTAATAATTTTTTTGATTATTAAAATTTTTATAAATTTTTTTTGATTATTATGTTTTTTTATTTTTATTATTTTTTTATAATTATTGAATTTTTTTTTTTTTTTAATAATTGTTATTAATCGTCAAATTTTTATAATATTTTTTTCATTATTATTTTTATTTTTTTTATTAATATTTTTGTATTATTTTTTAATTATTTAATTAATTATTTTTAATTTTTTTTTTTTTTTTTTTAATATTTTTTTTATTATTAAAATTTAGATAATTTTTGTTTCATTATTATTATTTTTTTTTTTGTTATGATTATTTTTTTATTATTTTTTAATTATTTTTAAATTATTTTTTTTATTATTTAATTTATTTTTTTTTTTTTAAGTAAGACGGAGACACAGTTCTCATTCAGGTCCGCCTTTTTTCAATTTTTTTATAATTATTTTTATTTAATTATTTATTATTTTTTAATTATTTATTTATTATTTTTTTATTATTTTTAAATGATTTTTTTTATTATTTAATTTATTTATTTTTTTTAAGTTAGACGGAGACACAGTTCTCATTCAGGTCCGACTTTTTTTTTTTTTTTATATTATTTTTATTAAATTATTTATTATTTTTTAATGATTTATTTATTATTTTTTTATTATTTTTAAATGATTTTTTTTATTATTTAATTTATTTTTATTTTTAAGTCAGAGTGAGACGCAGTTCTCATTCCGGTCCGCCTTTTTTTTCCCCCATTGACATACATTACCGGTGTGTCGGCGATTTTATGGCCGGCCACCTGGTTCTATTTGTCGGCCCTAAAATCGCGGACACACCGCTAATGCATGTCTATGGGCAGTGAGCTCGAATTCTGATTGGTCGGCGTTCAATCCGAAATCGGGCTGACTGCCCATAGAGATGCATTAGCGGTGTGTCCGCGATTTTAGGGCCGACAAATAGAACCAGGTGGGCGGCCATAAAATCGCCGACACACCGGTAATGTATGTCAATGGGGAAAAAAATGTCGGACCTGAATGAGAACTGCGTCTCAGTTTTGAGGGGCTCTTCTGATTGGCTGAGGGCAGTATACATCGACCAATCAGAAGAGGGCCTCAGATCTGATTGAGATAGAATGGGGGATTTTTCTTCCATTGTATGTTAATGAGAACGAAGAGGACGTCGGAGGTGGAAGATCCCCGGGGCCGGACGAAGAGGCGGAGATGGCGGAAAGAAGACAGAAGACCCCCGGGGCCGGAGGAAGAGGAGGCCTGGCCGGACGGAGGACTTGTGGATCGGACGGACGATCAGATGACTTGAAGGCATGTAAGTGATCGACGGGGACGTTAGCTAGGGCACGGCGGGGGTTTGAGGTGTAGGGCCTTAGGTGACAGCGGCGTTAGGTTAGGGGACTGCGGGGGCTTAGGGTGTAGGGCTTTAGCGAGAGGGGCAGGGGAGAAGCGGCGGGAGGTTAGGGGCGGCGGTGCCTTAGGGGATAGGCGGCGGGGCTTAGGGGGTATCGGCGGGTCGGGGCTTAGGGTGTAGGGGTGCGGCGGTGTTAGCGACAGCGGCGGGCATAGATGCGGCGGGTCGGGGCTTAGGGTATAGGGGTGCGGCGGTGTTAGCGACAGCGGCGGACATAGATGCGGCGGGTCGGGGCTTAGGGTATAGGGGTGCGGCGGTGTTAGCGACAGCGGCGGGCATAGGTGCGGCGGGTCGGGGCTTAGGGTATAGGGGTGCGGCGGTGTTAGCGACAGCGGCGGACATAGATGCGGCGGGTCGGGGCTTAGGGTATAGGGGTGCGGTGGTGTTAGCGACAGCGACGGGCATAGATGCGGCGGGTCGGGGCTTAGGGTATAGGGGTGCGGCGGTGTTAGCGACAGCGGCGGACATAGATGCGGCGGGTCGGGGCTTAGGGTATAGGGGTGCGGCGGTGTTAGCGACAGCGGCGGACATAGATGCGGCGGGTCGGGGCTTAGGGTATAGGGGTGCGGCGGTGTTAGCGACAGCGGCGGACATAGATGCGGCGGGTCGGGGCTTAGGGTGTAGGGGTGCGGCGGTGTTAGCGACAGCGGCGGGTATAGGTGGGGCGGGTCGGGGCTTAGGGTGTAGGAGTGCGGCGGTGTTAGCGACAGCGGCGGGCACAGATGCGGCGGGTCGGGGCTTAGGGTGTAGGGGTGCGGCGGTGGTAGCGACAGCGGCGGGCATAGGTGCGGCGGGTAGGGGCTTAGGGTGTAGGGGTGCGGCGGTGTTAGCGACAGCGGCGGGCATAGATGCGGCGGGTCGGGGCTTAGGGTGTAGGGGTGCGGCGGTGGTAGCGACAGCGGCGGGCATAGATGCGGCGGGTCGGGGCTTAGGGTGTAGGGGTGCGGCGGTGTTAGGGACAGCGGCGGGCATAGGTGGGGCGGGTCGAGGCTTAGGGTGTAGGGGTGCGGCGGTGTTAGCGGCGTGCATGGGTGCGGCGGTGTTAGCGACAGCGGCGGGCATAGATGCGGCGGGTCGGGGCTTAGGGTGTAGGGGTGCGGCGGTGTTAGCGACAGCGGCGGGCATAGGTGGGGCGGGTCGGGGCTTAGGGTGTAGGGGTGCGGCGGTGTTAGCGACAGCGGCGGACATAGATGCGGCGGGTCGGGGCTTAGGGTGTAGGGGTGCGGCGGTGTTAGCGACAGCGGCGGGCATAGGTGGGGCGGGTCGGGGCTTAGGGTGTAGGAGTGCGGCGGTGTTAGCGACAGCGGCGGGCACAGATGCGGCGGGTCGGGGCTTAGGGTGTAGGGGTGCGGCGGTGGTAGCGACAGCGGCGGGCATAGGTGCGGCGGGTAGGGGCTTAGGGTGTAGGGGTGCGGCGGTGTTAGCGACAGCGGCGGGCATAGATGCGGCGGGTCGGGGCTTAGGGTGTAGGGGTGCGGCGGTGGTAGCGACAGCGGCGGGCATAGATGCGGCGGGTCGGGGCTTAGGGTGTAGGGGTGCGGCGGTGTTAGGGACAGCAGCGGGCATAGGTGGGGCGGGTCGGGGCTTAGGGTGTAGGGGTGCGGCGGTGTTAGCGGCGTGCATGGGTGCGGCGGTGTTAGCGACAGCGGCGGGCATAGATGCGGCGGGTCGGGGCTTAGGGTGTAGGGGTGCGGCGGTGTTAGCGACAGCGGCGGGCATAGGTGGGGCGGGTCGGGGCTTAGGGTGTAGGGGTGCGGCGGTGTTAGCGGCGTGCATAGGGGTGCAGCGGTGGGGTAGTGTGTAAGAGCGGCAGGAGGCTGTAGTGTACAGCGCGATGGTATACTACAGTCCCATGTCGCTTATGGGCATGGGACTATAGTATACTATAGCGGTGTAGACTACAGCAGCAGCGGGGTAGTGCGTTAGAGCGGCAGGGGGCTGTAGTGTACAGCGCGATGGTATACTACAGTCCCATGGCGCTTATGGGCATGGGACTGTAGTATACTATAGCGGTGTACAGTACAGTAGTATGGGCTTCTGTGGCTTGGTTAGTGGTGGGTGTCAGCGACGCGGGCATTGCTTCGCGAGGCTGCAACGACTCGCAATGCCCGCTTTGCGGGCATTGCTTCGGGAGTCGCCGTGGCCGCTAAGCGGCCACGGGGAGAGTCTAGGAGAAGCAGCTCGGACTCGCTAACCAAGCCACCGGAAGCAGCGCCGCTCCGACGGAAGTCGCTACGGCAATTATATAATAGATAAACAAGTGCTTGCTGCTGTGACTGCAGCAGGTAAGGCACATTCAACTTTTATTAGCTGGTCGCACTTGTTTTTGTGTTGCCTGCCAAAACCTGTCCACTCATGCTAAAATTAAAGGAAATATGTTACATAAATTCTTAGTTTTTTTTCTCAGCTGTACTGCCCAGTCTCTAAGCGTGTAGCACTACTGTAAGGCAGTGATAGAGCCACTTGTCAAGACTCTGGATCTTTTATTGACCTTTTCTGCATCCTAGCCCTTTTGGAAAATAGCATCCGCTGCTTTCATTTTGTACTTGTGATCCTCCTGCCCTGCCTTTTTAAACCACAGTCTATATTCTAGCCTTTCCTTAAGTATTCTGCTTAAATTCCTGGCTTCCTTTGTTTCTCAACTTTGATGCTCTTCCTGCAAATCCACTTCAGCTCTTAACAGCATCTGCAGTTTTATCACCAGCAAACCACCCCTGCTTCAGTGTTTTTTCTGCAAACCAGCTGCTAGTGCTGTGTGTCTCTGCTCCTGCTTCAGCCTGCAAGCCCTGTGTGCTTGTTAGCTCTTTTCTGCTTCCTAGTTTGTATTGTGCAGTAGCAGTATTCTGGACTGTTAGGACTTTGTTAAGCTAAACTGCACTGCTTCAAGCTCTGGTCTTATTCTCTTAGGGTGCCGTCAAACCATGCGCGCACCTTTTTGGTGCCCTTCCATCGTTTGCCGCCCCCCGTTTACACGGGGAGACATCTCCGGCGATGGGCCGGCGAGATGAGAGGCGGCATCGCCGCTGAGGTTTCTCAAAACCCTAGCGGCGATGCAGGACAATGGGAGCCTATGACTCCCATCGCCTGTCAGCTCGCCAGCGGCCGTTTACCTGGGGCGATGTATGCACATCGCCCCAGATCGGCCGCCTGATTTCACATCACTGATGTGAAACCAGGTGAGCTGTCAGAGCCGCCGACATCGCCCCTTTCCATTAGGCGATGTCGCCAGGTGTAACGGGGCCTTTAGACTTACTGTTCCCAGGCCCTAACAGATGTAGCTATACTTATAGACTGTTTTACAAACAGCATCTCCCTGTGTGAACGTTTTCTAAAAAGACTTTCCCCACTGGCATCGCTGCAGAATCATTATTTCTACAAACTATTCTGTTTATTGTGTGCATTTATGAACTTGCTTACTTGCTGCACTTCACTTTTGTTTCCTGCAATGTTTGTAACATACAGACTTATTCACTATTAATTCAGGTCTCAGTTGTGTCTTTGCTCCCACTGCTTTTAGATTTGAGTTTATTCATATGAATTGTTATACCCCTTTTCCTTTGGGTCCCTGTGCAGAAGAACAGGCTGCACAAGATGAAATGTCCACTCATGGATGTTGGGCAACACCTACTATAGAAAGTCACACTTTTATCTAGCCAATTGATTATACATGGAGTTCCCCATTTACAAATGTCGGATATTCAAAACAGGAAAAAAAACTAACATGCTCATCTGATTGATCTTTCTGGCCATCTTCTGATTTTCTTCTTTCTGCCCCTACACTAAAGGCCATGTTTCCAACCGTGTCCATGACGGAGCTCACTGTGTGTCATAAGATCACGTCTTCATCGTAGCTTTATGATGTACAGTAAGACCTATGGACGCAGACAGAAGTCCCAGCCTATACTGAAGGGGTCAGAAACAGGATGCCTGACAATGAAAAGAAGAGCATTGGATGGCTAAATGATTATTGGATAGAAAACAATAATAATGCTCAGCACTATGGACGCTTTTATGCTTGCTGTCTGGTCCTCTTTTTTTCCACTATTGCAAGTTGTATCTCCAAGACGTCTAGGCAACAGAACTTACATTGTGCCAAAAGGACAATCCTATGATGCGCTGTAACCTAGTCACGGATTATGTCCTGACCCATAAGGGAAAGGGCAAAAATGTAGAAACAAAACAAAAATGCATCAACTCCACACGTGACGGAATCAATAAAGTTTTGTCAAAAACAAATACCAGGAGGCATCTAAAACAGGTTAGCTTTATTTAAAATATGACATTCCAAAAGGAGACAAAATACATAGCTTCAAAAAAGTAACAAAAACAATTGTACAAAATGCACTTGAAAACACAACAAAAAAAAATACAAGTAACCTGGTTTACCTAATAGGTGCAGATAAGATACAGAAAATCTGTAACATCTAAAAGTCACCAAACACTGATTGTGGGAACATAGCATTAGGACCCAATTCATCAAGATGTTTTTGTAAAAAATGTGTAACGTTTCTGTTTCCAGGCAGGTACAAATAGGCACCTGGGGGTTGGAGGCAGCCCGTTCCTGCCTGCTGTACCGGCTGGACACAAAAATATGGCAAAGCCCATTTCAAATTTTTGGGAAAAATTATTTAAAAAATACATTCAGGGACTTCATCTTTATTAACCCCTCGAGGCCGGAGCGCTGCAGCATTGAAAGGGGGATTAACTCAGGTCACCCAAGGATAGCTCAGGTCATGCCACCTGAGCTGTCCTCGGGTGACCTGAGTTAACCCCCCTTACAATGTCACTGCGCTCCAGCCTCGAGTGGTTAACAATGATGCAGTCCCTAAATGTATTTTTTTATTTTTTTATGAATTTTTCCAAAAAATTTTGACGTGGGCTTTGCCATATTCTTGTGTCAGCCAGGTACAGCAGGCAGGAACGGGCTGCCACCAACCCCCAGGTGCCTTCACGAATATAATGAAATAATAAAAAAATGTGTTGGGCTTCGTACTATTTCTATGTCCAGCCAGGTACAACTAGGCAGCTGGAGGTCTGGAATCTGCAGCGCAGGGAGGCCCAAGCTTTCTGGGCACCCCCTGCTGTGAAATGCAGTCAGCAGCCACCCCAGAAAATGGCGTGTTCAGAGAAGCTCCATCTTCTGGTGCTGAACCCAGCTCATCCAGGGCCCTGGTGCCGTGGCTCACTGGGTAATAAAGGGGTTAGGGACAGCTTTGTATTATCAGCTGGCCCTAAGCCCCAAATTCATGGGGTCACGCCAATATTAGACATGACCGCCATGAATTTCTAGTGAATTTTTTTTAAAAAACACAACACACTGAAATTTTTCTTTATTAGAAATAAAACAAAAAATACACTTAGAGACTCCATCTTTATTAAAAAATTCCTCTTATGTCCGACGTAGTCCAAAAATACAATGTCAGCACTGCTACATTGCTCTGCATAGACATACACGACTATGCAGAGTGGGAGCAGACTGACAACTGACTGTGCAGTCAGGGTTCACCCCAGGTCATAGCTCGGGCTATGACCGTGGGTGAACCCTGCCGACACAGCCCGAATATTGCCGACGCTGCCACCCCAGAAAATGGCGCATTCAGAGAAGCGCTATCTTCTGGTGCTGAACCTAGCTCATGCAGGGCCCTGGTGCTCACTGGGTAATAAAGGGGTTAGGGACAGCTTTGTGTTATCAGCTGGCCCTTAGCCCGAAATTCATGGGGTCACACCAATATTAGACATGACAGCCATGAATTTCTAGTGAATTTAAAAAAAAAAAAAAACACAACACACAGAAAAAATATTTTATAAGAAATAAAACAAAAAATACACTTAGAGACTCTTTATTAAAAATCTTTATTAAAAAATTCCTCTTCCGTCCGACGTAGTCCAATCAGGTTTTCTTCTTTAGCTCAGCTACATCTCTGGTAGAGAACCTCTACCAGAGATGTAGCTGAGCTGTGCAGCCATGGAAAAGTTCATGTGAGTTCATGCTGCATGAACTCACATGAACCTTTCTTTCCCTTACAGCACTGCGTGGCTTCTTCAAATGAACAACTGATCTGCATCAGCTGATCATTTGAAATAACCGGCAGGAAAAACCTGCAATGAGACTTCACCGCCAGCTTTCCTGCTTTGTTCTGCGCTCCCCGCTCCCTGATGCCCCCTCATCGCTTCCCCGCGCCTCCCCGCCTGATCCTAAGTTAGGACCGAGCGGGAGGAGCAGATCCAGTGAGCGGCGAGGGGGCATCAGTGAGCGGGGAGCGCAGCACAGAGCAGGAAAGCTGGCGGTGAAGTCTTCTCACCGCCGCTGGCTTCCCCACCCTGGTCCTTCACTCCCGCTCCCTGGTGCTGCACACCCACCCGGTCCTAACTTAGGATCAGGATGGGAGGTGGCGGGGGGAGCAGAGGACCGGGATGGGAGGCTGCGGGAAGCAGTGGATCGGGCTGAATGATTGTTTAAAAGCCAGTGGCTTTTTACCGCAGGCTTTTAAACAATTATGCCCCCATTTCAGCCTTTTCCTCTGCCCCCAGACCACTTTATAGGGCTCTTTAGGTGAACAAACTGTTATCGAACACAAGCTAGAACTGCCAAATTTGAAGCTAATTGGTCGCATTCGTCGAATGACTCGAACACTGCCCAAAACAGCTTGAATTTGAATTTGGTGAACATTTCAAATCGAACATCGCTCATCTCTACTCACCATCTCCTCCTCCATCTCCCCCTCCTCTTCAGCTCAACCATGCTGAACAAATGTGATGAAGCTGTTGAGGGTAGTTCCTTCTGCAGCACAGGAAAACATCTGTTCCTCTTCACCTCCATCTCCTCAACCTCGAGTTCCACATTACCACCCAATCTGAGAAGACTGAGCTGAGAAGATGCAAAGCTTCATCTGTAATTGTGAGCAGTGAGTGCGTTAGTAGACACAGAAGAGGGATGGTAACAATGATTATAGTATCATCACAACTGACATCATCGTTGGTTCCTTAAAGTTTTGTAGCACCTCACAGATTTCAGACATCTATGGCCACCTGTCGATTGTTAAGTGCGAATGTTGACAGGAATACCATGGTAGCTGGTATTCAACTTCTGCTGTCTGTTGCCTACAAAGACTTGCCAACATTTCTAATGTGCATTTTCAGCATGTGGGCATGTTGCACAACAGTCATTGAGCTGGCACTTGCTAGTGCTGCTCCAGCACTGTTAGACCAGCGGCAGCTGTAGCTGACTTGCGGAAATGGGTGCACACCCTGCGTACCTTCATGATTAGATCAGGAAAATTTGAGTAGGATTTCAGAAACCAGGTTAATGCTAGGCCTAAACCCTATCCTGGGAAGAGTGGCCAAGGGTGGGCTGTGACACCCACTAAGTATCTAAAGGGAAAGAGTCCTAAGACATGGGGAGATGCTTCCATTGTTTGCCCTCCTAAAAATTTACCCTCTGGCAGTAGCAAGATGAATGTAAAGAAACTTTGAGGTCCAGACCTGAAAGTGGAGGCTTTTGTGTGGATGATCTCTAAACACGCCAGGTAGAGGTGTGCAACTGGGGCTCCTAATTCCAGAGTTATTGGTCCATTTAGGGTTTGACCATTTTTAACCCTTTGTTGTACCAACTCTAACTAGCCCCAGTGCTAAATACCCATTATATCTTTCACAAATCGTCACTCTGGAAATGTAGACCATTTTCAGATGGGTACGGTTTAGCGTCTGGAGGTCCCTCATAACGTTGAGGCACTATCATGTGTAGACTGCTCTGCAGTCTCTGTGAACTCCTTCGTATTTTGAATAGTTAAATGGGAGTATATTCCTTTTGTACCTTAAGAGATAATATCTGTTGCTCTGGCTCTGCAGTACTAGTTGCTGTTGCTCAGTATATCAAGTGATATGGCTGACCACTCCCCCAGCCTTTAAGTAGTGCCATGACCCATCACCTGATGTTGCTGATAGAGTTCATTCTCTGCCTGACCATGAGCTGTGTGTATGCTTTTGCAGTTCTGCCTGAAACCATCCTGCAGCTTCCCTGGTGATTACTGGTGTGCGGGAATTGCTGTGCTTATCCCAGTCCTTGGGTGGAAGCGAGGGGGTTTAGCCTAGGGCTGGTTAGGAGCAAGGCACGGGTGGTGACCCTGACATCCTCACCTTCAGAGGTACTTCTGGGAACAGGGACAGCTATGGACCCCAGTCTAAGGGTCAAATTAGTACCTGATTACCTTTGCCTTTCACTGCCATCCTTCAACCTTACCCCCTCGTCCATTATTACCACCCTATGACACAGTCCCTGTATTGTGTATGCTGGGTTCCTGTTTGTGCCTAGGGTGCAGGAGTCCACATCTTCTTTGAGTTTATAGGGGCAGTGTGTGCACCTTGAATTGGTGTCCCCAGCCTATTGCTGTGGGAAATATCATATTTAAAATGCCTCTGCCCTGTTGGGCGTGGCCAGAGCTTTGCATTAGGTTTGTAAACCTAACCATGTGTGTTGGTCCAACTTACTGCTTTTGGTCGGCCTTTGGTTGGAACCAAAGTCATGCCAGCAACCAGTTCCATGATAGCTGATGTCTGTCAGTATTTGTTCCTGGACCTATTCTTTTCATGCCTGGTACCAGCCTCCCTGCTTTGTATCTCAAATTCTGCTGTGTTATACAACTAAATTCCTGCTGTGCCTTGTACCTGAAGTATATGAGTTACCTGTGTTCTGTTTTTAAACCCCTGTTCATCTCTTCTTGAAAATGTGCATCACTTTATTTCATTTAATTCCATATGTTTAAAATACGTAATAGTAAGCTGTTCCGAGGTTAGGCTCTGGGAGTAGGAGATAAAGGACAAGGTGCAGATTTCAGTGCAGACATTTCAGGTTCAATTAAATTTAAAGGGATCCTGTCACCCCCAAAACACCTCTAAACCTATTAAAACCTGTCCCTAGAGCATATTAACACTTTCCCTACACTCCTTTTACCTCCTAAATGCAGCAAGTGACATTGAAGAAAAACGTGCAGTGCGCATTTTGAAGCTGACAGCGCGGCGCCGGTGTAAATACGTCACCCGGCGCCGGGAATGACGCGGATCGCGTCACCCAGCCACACTGCAGCCTCGGACGACACAGGGCACAGCGGGGAGGCGCGAATTTGAATCTGGCATGTAGATCACGCCTATTCAGGCGTGATATGAAGAAGAGGGGCAGCCTGGATGAGTGACTATGAATAGCATAGTCACTCATTATCATCACTAATGAGGTACTATAAAAACGTTTTTCTTCAATGTCACTTGCTGCATTTAGGAGGTAAAAGGAGTGTAGGAAAAGTGTTAATATGCTCTAGGGACAGGTTTTAATAGGTTTAGAGGTGTTTTGGGGGTGACAGGATCCCTTTAAGAAGGAATCAATTTGCTCAGCTTTCATAGTTCTGTGGCTCCCCTGCGAGAAGGTGGTCACAAGAGGGAAGTGCAGTCAGGTAAGTAAGGTGGTTGAAAACACACCCACACCGCACAAACACCGACCCTATGCCTAGGACTCTAGGTTGGGCAAGGGAAGGCGGGTGTAGCAAAGTGGGTGGAATGTACATGGACACTGACAAAGTGGGTGGAGAGACCAACACAATAAAAACCCAGGGATAGTTAGAGTGAAAAGAAGAACAGCAGAACAGTGGGTGAGAAAGTGATAACAGAATAGAGAGAGAAACTTCCCAGGAGGTTTTGGGTTCCCTGGAGGCGCAGAATCCTGAGAGGCACAGACCCTAGGAGAGAAAGCCCACTCCATAGCCTGGAGGTGAATGGAAGGAGAAAAAGACTAAAAGAGACCCCACAGCTGAAGGAAGGTGGGAAGACTAGGGCCCGGCAGCCACACACACCTTAGCTGGCCAGGCACCCTTAGAAACAGTGACTGACAGAAGGAGCCTGGTGTGCCCAAATTTCTAAACCGGAGACACTGGAGGGCTAGGCCAACACCAGAGAACCGGCTCTGAATAAGTGAGCGGGGATTCCAGCCCCTAATCACGAGACACACCTGTGGGGGGGGGGCAGAAACTTTATGTGCTGCAGACTAACTTTCCACCATGGACTATGAACACAGTTGTCATACAAGGATTGGTAACTCTGACTGCAAGGGAAATATATTCACCCGTGAGTCCGCGACGACCAGACTGAATCCGGGGATGAGGTACTACGTTAACACTGAGAGAGGGGCCTGAAAGGACTTTGAGGGAGCAACACAGAAACACTACCTGAGTTGCACAGTTTGAGTTACCCGTAGCAGATCTAAAGTGTGAGAACGATAACTGGAAAGAGCTGAAAGAACTATAACTTGTAAACTGCGTGAACTGTTGTGCTGTGAAAGACCTAATAAAGTACCCAGTAAGCTCATCACTGCCTGAGACTGTTTACTTCCAGCGTCGCAGAAAAGTCCCGCCTGAGGAGCCACAGACTGTCATCTCTGCACACTGGCTGGAGAGCTGCAGCTTTGAAGTAAGTGAACTGCATTGCACACAATCCCTCACCATGCCCATTCATCATCACAACTACACCTGCCCTAGGGACCCTCATCCCTGTCCGAGAAGGGCTTACCATCCATGCTGCCCCAAGTCACCATCCCCAGCAGGAATACGGCAGCGGTGATTCTACTAACCACATACCCCGGGTGGCGTCACAACAAATCCCTTGTAAATAACCCCCTTTTTGGACTGATCTTAGGCCACGGGACCAGGTCACGACTACTGTGATACCCCAGAGAAACAGCACTGGCCCGGCTCCCAAGTACCCCAATAGCCTGGGGGCACATCAGGTCTTTGTTAGATCATTCAAATAAAGCTTGTGTGCATTTGGCCTGCAGCTTGGCTCCGGAAGGATCAGACACCATGTGATTTTATGTGAATGTTTGAAGTTTCATATTTTTTTTTAAACAAATAAATCTTTGAAAAGACTAAGGATTCTGAAGTTCTTCTGGAAGCAACAGGTTGAAAACAGGAATTCCTCTATGGAACTAATATGTTTAAAATACAAATTGTTGGACTGTGCACAAGTGTGTTATATGTATCATTAATATTGAACTTGTCCTTGAATTTCTGCCAAGTAGTCTAATTCAGCATTCCAGCTGAATTGGTGATGAGTTAAATAAACTTATTTGTTTCTTCTCCAAATATGTCAGGCTTCAATAATCACTCCACCCATCCACAAGCTCGGATGTTACTTGTGGAATGGGGAATGGGATTTGTAATGTAAGTCAGGTGCCTCCTGCAGCCCACCCTATGGAGGGGTTAAATAGGAGTTAGGCAACAAGATTATGCAAACAATATCCTGCAAGTGATTGTGTCCTGTCACTAGAAGAGGTCAGTCTCCTAGGCAAAGCAAAGAGGCATCACCATAAAGCCCAGTGCCATCTTGGCAGTGCAGCACAATGCAGCTACACTCTGCTACACTTTGCTACCTTGGGCCTGTAATATGTAGTGATATTAGGCTGCCTTCACACTTGCGTTTGTGTCTGCATGCGGCGGGCATGCAGACGCAAACGCAGCTCATACTAATGTGAACGCAGCGGAGAATCTCCGCATGCGTTCACATTATTATGGTGCCCGGGCAACCAATCAGCTGTCTCGGGGGGCGGCCGGGAGGAGGAGATCAGCGGCAGAGATCTCCTCCTCCCGGCACAGCTGCCGGTGTCAGCGGGGAGATACAGCTGATCTGACAGCTGTTTAAATCTCCCGCGCTGACACTGAATAGGGTGATATCAGTGCAGGAGATAACAAACAGCTGATCGCTGCTTCAAATCTCCTGCGCCGACATCTCCTCTTTGGTGTCAGTGCGGGAGATTTAAACAGCTGTCAGATCGGGGAGAGATTTCAATGAGATCCGCAGCGTTCTCCTGCGCTGTCATGCGGAGGACACTGCGAATCCATTGAGATCCATGCATTTTTTGTGCACTTGCGGGCGCTTGCGGATAAAACAAGCGCCGTGAACGCACAAAAAAATGCTGCATGCTGCTTTTGGAGTGCGGTCAGAGGGCACATAAATTATGCACATCCGAACGCAAATGCGGCCAAACGCAGCCATACGCAGGCACATGCGTTCCCATGTTAAACATAGGAATGCATGTGCGCATGCGTTTGGCTGCGTTTGGCCGCATTTGTCCTGTATGAACTGTATGAATTTCTTAAAGGGAACCTGACCCCTCCAAATCACCCCCAACCCTATTAATACCTGTCCCTGCACCATGAAATATCATTATTAGTGCTCCTTTTCTATAAAAATGCGTTCTGTAACATTGTAAAAATCAACATTATGCACTTACATATGTGCGACCTCTTGGCTATGAATAAGTCTCACAGGGTGTCCCCTGTGAGACTCTAAGCCCTTCTTAGCTGCTCATTATCATGCCCCGATGCGTGTGATAAGTAATCTTAGTCTTCCTCACCCTGCTATAGGGGCGTAATAGCCGGTGTGACGCTATTTGCATCACATCCGTTCTTTGTGACGTCGGTACACCCTCTAGGTGTAAATCTAAAGCCGCGCATGCGCAATGCGTATGGTGAGGTCGGCTTACACCTAGAGGGTGCATCGACGTCACAAAGACCGGATGTGACGCAAATAGCGTCACACCGGCTATTACGCCCCTACAGCAGGGCGAGTAGGACTAGGATTACTTATCACGCCCATCAGGGCGTGATAATGAGCAGCTGAGGAAGGCTTAGAGTCTCACAGGGGACACCCTGTGAGACTTATTCAGAGCCAAGAAGTCGCACATATGTAAGAGCATAATGTTGATTTTTACAATGTTACAGAACACATTTTTTATAGAAAAGGAGCACTAATAATGACATTTTCAGAACACTTTGTGTACTATATAATAGTGCAGTTTCATTTGCTGGTGTGATTTAAACAGCACTGGTCCTTGTGCCCCCTGTACTTTTGGGGGTCACATTTTGCTTGCCACCAGAAGTATATATGATACATCCAATGTCCAATGCTAAATGTTTGTTGTGTACGTGTAATTGCAGGTTGTGCGCAGAAGGCATCAGCACCTGCTTCCTGGACAGGGGTGCACCAAGCCCCACTGCCGCCTGAGCCGCGCAGGTGATGACCGGGGGGGGGGTGCTGGCAGAATCCAGCGCTGCCGCCCCTCCAGCAGCGGGTGATGACCAGATCACTTTCTCCAATATCACACCCACATTAACAAACACACACAAACATACTCACCTATGTCGGCCACAGATGACTCCTAACCTCCCCATACTTAAACATGTCACCTAGGGATAGGCTCCTGTCTGCTACAATGACCCAACTATGTTATTGTGGAAATGAGGCCTCTCCTTCTGCCACACAAACATCACCATGACACCCACAACACACTACACACACAACCATCATGCAGGACCTGACACATATGTGGAGGTAGGTATAGGAAAACAAAGGCTGGATTATTCACCCAAATTTAAAAAAAAAAACAAAAAAAAATTGGTTGGAGCATAAACAAAACATAAATAGTCCTTCAGGCAATGTAGTGCATTGCCTAGTAGCATCTTGCGTCTTCGTCCTCTGCTGAATCTGACAATGGCTCCTCCCCCTCATCCATGTACTCCCACACATTGGGGGCCCGTGTGGGTTGTTGTCTTCGTGGGGGACGGGGGGATCCTGAGTTCGGTGACCTCTAGCCATGGATTGTTGCTGTGCAGGGGGCACTGGGGGTGTTTTCTTCGGGATGGAAATGGAGCCACCCCATCTCAGTGCCCCATCAACGCCTGCTTCTAGGACCCGAATGATGGCCCTCTCGGCGATGGTACGTTGTTCCGGCTCCATTCTACACACCCACTCACTGGCCATGTGCCCAATCGAAGTGCCGGGGTTCCTGTCTCGGTCCAACAGAACACGTTTTGCCCAGGTACCCATTGCGCCTATCTGAGCATGGCAAACACAAAAATGACCAGTAGCAGGGTTTGAAAAAGAGATGAAGAAAGAAGTAGACCAGTGCTCTGTACTCACCTGACGCTCCAATTTGATATGCCAAGTGAACCAACATGAGACAGCACAATCTGCCCCAACAGCCACGACGCAACACACAGAAGAACACAGAGAAGAATGGTGAAAGAACAACACGATTGTGCCTTTTACATGTACAGTAACCCACACATCAGTGCTACCAACCAGGTGTGTACATAGGTAGCAAAACACAATTAAGCACCTCCTGTGACGGGCCAGGCTCTTGGGATGTGGCCGAGGATGGTTGTGCAAGGCGCCTGCTGCACCATGTTGGCGGAATAGCCTCCTGGGCAAGGTGAAGGTGAGGAGGTCATAACACCACCGACATGGCTTAGGGACCTCCTCAGCTCCAGCCCCGGACCGAGCGTCCATCCACTTGTTGTGGGCCTCGGTGAAGAGGAGCGCAGGTGCTTCATTTTCTCCACTACCATCCGCACCGTCCAGGTCTTACTTTGGTCGAGCTGGTTGGCCAGCTTGACAAGGTGCCCGTAGGCCACATCCCGCGCCACCTTGTTCTTGTAGTCTGGCAACGCCACCCGCCACAGGCATTCATGGTCCTGGTACATGGCTAGGAGGTCACACACACATTCAGGAATCGTAGCCATCTGCCAAAAGAAAACATACTGTTGCAGCCAAACACATACATGTACATATCAGGTCACACCCTACTATGTGTGGACAATCCTTGTCCAGCGCTAGCAAGGACAGGTGGTCTGGTAGTTAGCTTGTGTATGCAGAAGCATTAAATGCCTTTTTATATGTTTACAGGGGCATATGTGTTTTGGGCCTGGCAATACAAGTTTAGAAAGCTGAGTCATGTTAAAATGGCACACATGGCGTCCCACACAAAATGTACACACAGGAAGGACCTCTACACATATTTATGTAACGATGTAGTGCTGTAGGACAAATTGTGATGTCATTTGGTGGGAAAGAATCATTATGTGTGCAACAGGACACAGAGGTGGTTAACGATGCGTACGCGTCGCAAACCACATATCTACATGACGCAACATGAAGCTCCACCGAACACGGCCATACATGATGCAAAATATGTTTGGAAAGCTGACAATAATAGAGCATACATGAGAAGCACAATAACATATCCAACGACTCACCATCAGTCCAAAATAGTTCTGGTAATGAGACGCTACTAGGACAATGCACATTGAAGTAGGAGCATGGGTGGCGGAGCAGCTGGGCCCAATTTTATACACAGCATGACCAATCACAAAGCAGCCCAGGCGTCTAA
Organism: Allobates femoralis; assembly: GCA_033576535.1. Taxonomy (NCBI): domain Eukaryota; kingdom Metazoa; phylum Chordata; class Amphibia; order Anura; family Aromobatidae; genus Allobates; species Allobates femoralis. The sequence continues at coordinate 256,946,926 of JARQOC010000002.1, read as the reverse complement.
TCAGTAGTCGCACGTGGCAACGCCCAGGTGGCTACGTCAATTAGATGACGCTGATGCTATGTGATAGGTTGGTTACAACATAACAAATGTTACAGCACGCTTGCTACCCAGAGTCATTAAGTAAGTACTGATGTTCACACATGATTGTTGATATGGCTGTGTATAGCGTTTGATCCTTCTTTGCACTATGGATCGTTATTGTGTACTTCAGCAGACGCCCAAGTCCTGGTCTATGTTGGTTGGAATGATGTGTTTGATGGAGCTATTTTGTGGCGCAAAAGGGATGGATGGCTTGCGTTGCCACAAAACACCCATCTCATTGACAATCCCTTTTGCCTTCACCATACAGGATAATGTAGCAAGGAGGGCTCTGTGGTTAGTTGAGTTGCACATATCAAATGTGTCCACATAGTACTGCCCTTTACCACACTGAATGGAATTCATCTGGCCATAATGAGATGTGGAGTGGCTCATGTGGATTGGGAATGTCTGCCTGTGAAAATCCGGCCTTATCACCACCACAGGGATGTGTGTGGGAAATTATGACTATGCGATTGTGTGTCGCTCCAGGGTGTGGGGTACTCGGGTATCAGGCGGCAGAAGGGGTTAACGGTGTCAAGGGGAATGGCAGCCGCGCCTGACCCCGTGTCCTGGGGACGGTTCTCTTGAAATGGGGATTATTTACAATGGATTATGTACAAGTTTGTCGTGACGCCACCTGCAGTACCTGGTGAGATATCGCCAGCACCGCACTAGACCTCCGAAGGTTGGTGGTAATGCGGGCAGGAAATCTGTATAAAGAATCAGTTCATGCAAAGAAGGAACTGCGGAGTCAAAAGTCACTTCACCCAAGTACTTTACTGGAACTTCAGCAATATTGTTACAGTCCTCAGTGCAGTCAGATCTTAAATGACAAGCGGCTACGGGTGGCTGCAAGCGGATCTCTGGTAGCTGGACGGAACCCCCAGTATGTGCCTTTCTTGTTCCTTTTCTTCCCTGCTTCCCAGTAGCTTGTGTGAAGCCTGACCTCATATAGAGTAAGTCTGACCTCCTGCTGTTTCTCTTTCCTTCCCTTACTCCCGTCGGGTAACCTTCTGTTGAACACTGCGGCTCTTTGGCACTGCGACTCCTTGCACAGCGACTTGCCAGCCGTGCCTGGTTCCCTCTAATGGTCGTTTGGGAATCAGGGCCGTATCTAGAGATACCCCCGTGCTTCGAATTTTCTGAAGTTCTTAAAGGTTCCTGCAGGCTCCGGTACCCGGTTTCTCTCCTAGAGCGAGCTCCCTCCGAGCTCCTTGCTCCCTTCTCTGCCCTGTGTCTGGGATCTGTTCTGGTTACTTCCTGGGTCCCTCAGCCAAGTAGACCCTCCTTC